>JAMKCH010030473.1:0-17185 GCA_023653785.1 Ophioderma brevispina
GAATTTTGAACTATTTCCGTAAATTAACATTTTTTTATGTTTTTATTGTTATTGTTTTCTCAACTGATTTTCCGTAAATTTACGGAAATCTGTTTTTCCCTTAATTTTACTGAATTTTTAACAGTGGTAGAGGAAAATGACAGATCCTGCCTGACGATCACCGAAAAAGGAAGTGTTTGTTATATCTAGGAGTACTTTCCCGTAAACCCAAGGCAAGGGTCCGCTCGTGAATTTGTGAAAAGTGGCAAAAATGGCATTTATGGATTTAAGAGATGACCGTATAATTATGAATATAAAATGCCCATGCTTTACTGCACCTTATAGCTACGAAATAAATGAAATAACATATTACGACCGGAGCAACTTTCCCCAAACCCGATAGACGGTCCGGAACAATACCGCTTAAGGTTGTTGGGCGAGGGTAGCCTACGTTGGGCGAGGGTAGCCTATTCGCTTGGGTTTTGACCTCTTTTCAAATAGCAGTTGGTGCAGAAATATCGTGCCATAATATCCTCTAAATTACATGTAAATAGTTTTATATGAATGTTTGTGCAAATATTTACCATATGGAAATGTACTCAATAAGATAGGCCCATCGAAAACATGAACTTACATTACAAAACGATATTAATGTTCAAAAGATGTAGAAAATACAAATCCCCGAAAAAAAAAAAAGTCCCCCCCGCCGCAACCAAAAAAGGAAAGCCTCCCCGCCCAAGCCCCTACCTCCCCACCGGCCGAAAACTAAATCTATCACACTTCACACATGCTTACCTTCTTGAAGCGGTTTCACGAAAACACGACGGTTAACACTAAATTTAAAAACAGGAATATAGAGGTCGTAACAGCACGGGGAAGTGCGGCCAATAAATCCCAATTTAGACATAGCCATTGGCTTAACACTTAAAAACTAAACATTTTGACGAAAAATAATAAATTAATGTTGCAAGGAATATTTTTATTGGTAATTTTTTCAGTGGATTAGCTGTTAACAGCGTCTTTAAATCTTTATGAGTGCATTGAATTAACGGATCCTTAAAGGGGGATGGCCCGATATAATGATATGAAGTTTTCAATCTGATAGATCGGCCTTCACCACAAAGCCCCATCTTTTAAAGTTTTGGACCAATATTTCAATCCATTGTGGCTGTAGAGCTAAAAACGTGAGTTTTGTAAGCCCCATAGAGTCTGTGTACAATTAATATTGGTCGACCAAAAGGGGGCACACAGAACAATTTTTTTTTTCGAAGGTTTATTGGACAAAAAGGTGCAAAAGAAAACCGCAAACCGTGTTTTGAACTTGCCACCTATCGTAACTGTTCCCTAGAGAAACTATGCTTTGACTTTCGTGCACGACAGAAACTACTAAATCATCATCTTATACATAAAGACGGCGTAGTCTGCTTTTCACGTTCATGTGCCATCTAATAATTCCTGGTAAGCAATTTCAATATGGAAACCGGGTGTTCGAGAAAAATTGGGGTGCTTCTTTCTGGAAACTCCTCATGTCCTCTTTAAGATTGTTTTCATTTTGATGTTATTAATAAAAACGTTTTTCAAAATCTTTCCCTATCCAAACGGTTGGGCCTGATGTAATTGCTTTTATGTAAGGGCGGCTTAGAGGAAACATGAATGGTCGGAATTTTTGATTGTCAGCCACCTTTAATTGCGGTTCTTAATTTTTTTGCTGCCATGCGTATTACTGTTGACTGATCATGACTATACGAAATCATCTACTATTATTTTAACATGGGTTGAAAATGCATTAACTGTATTACAATTACAGTGATGCAGTAGCCGGGGCAGTAGAGTTTATGGTTGCAAAAAAATGATCTGCATTCAAGTATATAATGTACTATGGTGGGTCCACCCAGCTTTTCTTGTTTACTTGGGTTTTTTTCTTGCCACATTGAAAGCAACCTTTTGTCCTGTGTGTGTGTTTGGGACCTTTGACCTCAGACCTTGTTCTTTGCTCAGGTTAGCGTCCCTTTGGCATTTATACGGCTTTTTATGCTAGATCCTCCTCCTATGACTGTGATTTTTTTGTTTGGTCACCTACACCCTGTCCTAAACCTCAGGGTTTTCTTTTCTACCTGTATGCCAAACATCAGCTCCATAGGTCCAATGGCGTCAAAACGCATAGTCGACAGACAGATCTCATTTTTAAGTAGTACTAGTGCATTTCCCCCGTGTGTGACCTTTACTAGATGCGTGTGACCTTTGATCGCATTTTTGTGTGAAGTTATAGATAAATTGCAATTGCACACTTCTTATAAAATGTGATATTTACGATTCAATAAGGTGGAATGACAGGTAGATGTCATGAAGTAACGATGTTTTCTAAGTTTTTATATGGATTGAAATAGTGCAATGGCCGTGAATGGACATTTTAAAAACATTTTGAAAATTAAGTCTTTGGGTGGCAGAAGTAAAATTTAAGAATAAAAATGAAGTCCTTGGGTGACAATGTTGCTGAACGTGGGAGCTTTACATTTTGTGAAGGGTCTTTATAATATTTTAAAACAAAATGTTATTGATCACGTTGGTACTTGTCCCGAATCCTGAAAATAATTTTACGTCCGTCGGCAAGCAAAATATCCGGAATTGCTTCTTCCCAGTTCGGCTGGTGAGTCTGCAGTGTGGTCAACCTTGTGGTGGGTAAGTATAGCGTTGATTGGTTCCGAATAGTGTAGTATGTTCCCACTATAGAATGTTATTGGGTCCACATTTTTCCATTTAAAAATCGTAATGTAAGAGGGTATATGCAAGCCCCTATTCACTCTGTGTTAATATTTTACGTTCATGTATGCCTCGGCCTAAGTATGTGCACAAAGTCACTTAAGTCAACTTGCAAAAATCCCACAAAATGTCATCTTATTTATCCTTCCCATACCGTTTAATGGATAATTTCCCCTGACCGCCCTTTTCCTTTTTAAAGGAATTTTTTATTTCCGTAATTTTACCGTACGGGTCATATATTAAATGTCGAGAGGAGCATTTCTTTGTCAAGGACAGTTCCTCGTTTGAAGTGCTCCTGTTATGCACATTGGTGCGAATGCGAAGCAGGTGGGCCGGTTATTCCCAATCTCAGCAGGAACTTTCTGTGTTGTTGTTATCATCGAATAAAGCAAAGTATAACATGGATACTGCCTTTATTGAGTGAAATTTACCGAGTCAAACAGGAAATTCACATGGCGATAGTCTACACAGTGCACACCTATAGCACTCATGTGTGTGTGCGAATTCACGGCACTGGCACTTTTCACAAATATAACTTTCTAATTTGCCTCAATGATATCTAGGCCATTGGAAGACAGAGATATATTTTTTTTTTTACGTGGGGGTGTTTTTTACACATAAAAATAACACTACCCCAAACAGATTGGACATTGATATGAGGAATAGATATTCGGGTAATTGTAGGCTAACTTTTAAGTTTTTCCTACGTTAATCACAAATGTGTATATCAGATCTTTTGACTCGTACTCACTGATATTAAAACCACAAGGTTCATAGACCGGTCAACATGTGCAGAGCGTGGGAACATGCATACGGCGTGCATGTTCTTGTGTTAACACCATTTTCGTCGTCTGCTGATTCGCCGTCGCCGCGACGTAATTACCATAAGGCAGCTGATTTGGGTCTTTATCACTTTTTTTTTTTTTTTCGGGATTGGCTTTTGTATATAAAGCTTTACAACCATGTCAAAATATCGATTTTTGAAAATCTGAGGGCTACTATTTTTCAATGTGCCAGTGTCTCTTTACAAGAGACACACAAATGAGGTGTGTATCACGTTGCGATGAATGGTGGCTGATTTAGAGGGCCGCGGCTCATGTGAAAAGCTCCAATACTCATGTCGCAAGGATAGATCCATACATTATACCCCGCCTCTAATTAAATGGCAGTGTATGGGTGCAGGGTGGATGAAGCAATAATTTCTATTTAGTTAGCGATATATCTGCGACGGTCAACATATGAATGGATACAATGCATGAACAATATTCAGACGTAATGACACGGACCTTTACTGAAATCACTTCCTCAATTTGAACATTTGCGTGTTTACATCTTGTAAACACAAAGTGAAAAGTAGCTAATATTATTTTCCTTTAGCTCCACTTCTCAACAAGGTATGGCTGACATTACTGCCAGCATTTATCAAACTTGAAAGCATGCAATCATCAGCTTCACAGCCACTGCGTTGTATATGTTGCTGATCATCGAGTCCCGGCTACTCCACCTTTCACTTGTTAGATACTACAAGCCTAAGTACAATGTTCTGAATCCTGGTCTGATGCTTTTGATTGGGGGTGTCACAAACATGCTAGATACACTGCAATTTTTGGCAGGGATGTCACCCCTTGATTTTTCTATGGCCGGAATTACCACGGACTTCACGAACTCTTGCTGTGTTTTTAACTTGTGTTTACAGAATGTAAACATTAAATTATTTTCAAAATTTGTGAAAGGATTTCATAAGAAATCTATTCATGTGTCGAATATTTTTTCATGCCCATTTTTGTTCCCTTACTATTTTGGGACCGTCGAGATTAATCGGCTTCTTCTAATGGGAAGGTATTGCTTCTTCACCCTACACCCTTAGGCCTGCATTAATTACAAGTCAGGGTATGTGTATGGGACCAGTAAACCATGTTTGCACAAGATAAGCAATGCAGTATGTCCGATTCCGCAAATTTGCTGCTGCACGTATGTTTATACTTCTCCACGTTCATGAGATCAAAAATTAAAGAAACCTTGTATTTATCACTACCTCTATCCTTCCAATATTTTAACCTACAGCTTCAGTTCGCATAACTTATTGTACAATTAGTAACTGCTGCACTTAATTGTGTTTTGAGGTCATTTTCTATTGTTTTTCCTGGGTGTAGTGCTTAATTGAATGGTGCAGTGCTGGACGAGATAAAGGCGAATTATGGTCGATTCCCCGAAAATAGTTTTCGTTGACGCAAGAGTGTAATATTTATGGCGGCTTAGAATGGCAGTGGTGGGTGGGGCGTCATAAAAGGTAGAGTGCATTAATCATGTCAAATGCTTGTGACCCCTGCGATCACATTAATGCAACAAGCTTGCGTGCAACTGGTTCATTTATGACTCCGTCCCATCAAAATCTATCGCATCCAAAGATGCAAATGACCTAATTTGCAATCAACCTTGAGCTTCACAAGGAGATTGTTTTTCCTTCAGTTTAATTAGCTTAAAGCATAGGCTAAAATTATCATCGTGGAGTTGTTTTCACCATGGTTGTTCACCAGTTCACAAGTCTGATTCAGAAATGTACATATATGTATTACAGCTAGGTCATCCATCTCTGATTCATTACAATCTTTTCCAGTAACGGAGCACATTTCTGTTTTCTCTGGCTCTGTATAATTAGCTTATATTTTACTTCCAAGACTGGGCGATATCACAACACCTGGCACCCAAACCATTTGAAAAAGAATTTATCTTGACACCGTTTGAATGCAATTGTAAACATTTACTTCGTACAGATATTGTGCTTAATTCAACACAAATGTAGAATATTTAGATCATCATTAAAAAATCATATTTTTTTTTTTTTTTTTTTTTTTTTTTTGCCAGAGCAAGCCAAAAAGATTCCTCCAACATGTCCAAAATCACAAACACGTCTTTTTGAAAATCAAGGACGAAGCTGGAGCAATTTAAACTGGGACGTGATTGAACCCACGTTTGTACGGGCAAAACGAAAACTAACCGCTCTGCACTCTTTACACGTCGCGTGTGTTGACGGATAGTCTGCCAATGGACGTTATCTTAAACAGGAGGACAACGATACAATTCATACCGTAATAAAGACTAGTGTAGTATTATTAGGAGACGGGTTTCCACAAGGGGAAGGGAAATCGACTACAAAGGGAGGGCTACGACAACAGCTTTAGTTTCTACGATTGCGTGACACACGGAATGTCGGCGATTTTCCACAAGTATTTGCTAGGAATTTTTTTTAGTAAGATTTTACCTCGTCATCATGATAACGTCCATACACATTGCCTTTTATAACTCCAAGGGACAGGTTGTAGAAGGAGAAGTTTGTCTATTTATGAATTGGTTTGTAAACTTTGTAGGACGGTGCATGCTGTGGTAAAATTGGAAGAAAAAGAAATGCTACCAGTTAACGACTTCGGGTTGATGTCAACTCACAATTCAAGTATAAGTGGATAGCAAAATCGGTAGTACAGTCTCTACTACAATGGAATCCATGAATGGAAGTTAAAGTAGTAGTAATACGCAGGACCCCAGCCCACTCCTACTGCGTCTATGCGGAAGGAGAGAGTTCTCGTGTCCATTATCCTCAAGGTATTAGGCTCGTATCTTGAATGATGGGCACAACGCTCTGGTCATCATATCCGTACATATTTACGGAATATGCAAAGGAAAAACTAGTATTCTAATCGGCAATTTGCAGTTGAAGATTTTGGGGTGTTTTGTCTTTGCTTTGCATGCCGTTATCTCTGGGTGACGGTGATTGCCGGGGATTGGATCTTCGGAGATGTTCTTTGTGCCATCAACGGTTCTTGAAGGCAAATTTAGATTGCTTATTCATGGACTCATGCACATAAGTATCCACAAGTACTTTCAACTGTCGCAACCTCTTTAGAGCGTGTGGACAAGGAAAGGGCGACAGAAGGATAGTATTAAACTGGGGATCGAGCCTTCACGGTAGCCAGGGCACCTGGTGTTGGATTGATGAAACTGAGTACAAACCGGGCACTCACAGTCGCGTCCTCCAAAATTTCCAGAAGGTGTGACCGGTTTAATACACGCTGGCTTTTCGGTCTTATGGGCTTAATATACCATGAACAGTACTGCTTGTTATGGGTTTCATTTTTCGAAATATAAGAAGCATGGCGCCGCATGCAGAGGCATTCCAGTATGGGGCAACGGAGAGTATTTCAACAGCAGAAACGCATCACAGTAACCTATTTCATTGTATTCATTGTTTTCTTTATCTGCTGGGCTCCGGTTATTATATTCAACAATTTGGAGACTTTAAAGTTTGGATAACAGCCCCTTTGGCCTAAGTATATTTTTAAGGGATGGGTTATTGACTTCAGCGATTAACCCTGTTCATCTATGGTTGCGTAATAAAAAGCTCCAGGAAGGCCTTATGGAAATACGCCATGTTGCCAACGCTCCATCCACTTACAGAGCAGGTAAATTTAATAAATAAACCAAATGATCGACGAAGTCCTACAGTATAAAAAAAGTAAATTTTCCGTTTACAAGGAGATGGGAATTGATAGTATCGATCCTTTTGAAGACCGCCGGATTGTTATTTGGTCAAACATCCTCTTCGTTTTTTTTTTTATAAGAGGAAGGAAAGAAAAGTCAGCATTCGACTAGTCGAACGAGATTAAGTACGCCGATAGACTTCGTCAATCTTTGATTGTTGCATCGATATCAATAGGTAGCAAAGATAATAAACGTAGGCGTTTAAAAACATCATCCCTAGATGACTTTCAACACTTACTGGTATTTGGGTCAAGGTTTTGGATTGCTGTGCCCCGAGGCATTTTAAGGACTGTTGACTAAGTGCAATTGTTACTGTTATATTGTTCGTTCTTCTCAGTCTGTTATAGTCGTATGTAATTACAGTCGAAGCGATATTTTTATTTTAAAAGTAGGTCAATGCATATATCTCGAGTGTAGATCTCATTAGTTATGCAACTAAAGTCCTAAAATTAGATACGAGTTACTTGAAAATAACTTGAAAAGACGGAGTGAAGTTGATGTGTAATGAAGTAGTATATGTGCAAATACGCTTTGTTGCACTCACCGGAATATGTAGATACGCCGCGCCATACCGTTATAGATATGCCTATTCTTTTCAATATTCCTTTGTAACGTCGTATTTTATTTTATTTTCCTTTTGCAAAAATGAAAGTACAAAAAATGGCAATCACTTGACAACTTTTAACCACATGCCACAATGAGTATAAATATTAAACTCTTGTAGTAATGTTACTTTAATGGGTAATACAAAGGTTATTATCATTGAAGGCAAATATGGGTAACGATTCCCATTGCGTGACTACAAACTATCGCGTTTCATACATCAGATTTAACATTGAAAATGCAGCTTGACATTAAAACTGTACTCCAAAGTGACATTATCCAAGTCTAAATCGTTTACAAAATCACCCATAAAACCCACAATAAATTGACAATTACTAAGTATCTCATACATCAATTTCAAAGATTCTAATGCAGTCTATATTTCATTTTCCATTAAGAGAACGGAATTGTGCCGTAATGTACAGTAAGTACAGGCAATATAGCTCTAGAATATTGACTTACTAAACAAGATGGGCTTGCTTATCATTCAAATTGTCTTAAAACGTATTGTACTTGTGATGAATGTGAAATAGGGTGGAATACATCGCCCAAATGAGGGTCGTGTTTTATCGAACACTGGTGATAACAGTTTGTAAGAAAAACCGAGACAAAGAGCATCGCAATAGGTACGCTCCTTTATGCCTCACTAAATACATCATCGGCCTCCCTACGCCTATTAAGTATAATAACCGACGGTGATTTAAAGCGAAGTTTGTAACATTACATTGGGGGCGTGGGAGATTAAACAATAGTCAGCAGAGATTGGGGGCGCTCACCAAATGCGTTAGCGGGCGGTGGGGTGGGGGATATGCATGATGAGGAGTCGAGTGGGACCTTCGGGAAATTCTTTGAGGGGAAGATCAGGAAGAAAGAGAAAAAGAGACGATTCTATCCATGTTAAATCAGCACTTTTTTGCACTTTTGTCCTGTGACCGGGACATCTTTGCCTGTGATCGGCAATTTATTTACACCTGCTCGTAATTTTCGGTAGACGTTTCATATAGAAGTCCCATTGATGCAAATGAGGTATTGCCATTCATTCCGTCAAGCACTACTGCACAACATCATACAGCGCATGACGGAATCAATTGTAATACCTCATTTGCATCAATGGGACTTCTATATGAAACGTCTACCACATTTTCATCCTCCGAATGATAAGACTGGCTACGCGCCTGGTGATCACCGTCTAAAAGTTTATAATTCCCGCGCCTCATTACTGTTATGTAATGAAATACTACTACTAGGGAATAACAAATTTAAACTCATAGATTATTTTATTACAGCCATAGGACATTTAGTTTGTTAAAGGTGATCCTCATTGCTCGGACGGCATATATTAAGCTATATACCAATGGAAAGCTTATGACTTCAGGATGCCTAAAATATCTTTTCCCCAAAAAATAATCGTATAATATAGCCGCTATAAGCCAAAAACTAACCCTATATTTCGTTGCGATTTTACGCCCAAAAATACGCTTAAGCTTTCCTTCTCTGACCTTGGCAAATTCGTGTGACGTAGGCGATTGTGTAAGTCTTGTTGCGCAATGCATCTTCCAATGGAAAGGAACCCCAAATCGCTCCTCTTCTCCTGTTTTGAATTTCGCCAATATAGTGATAAAGTTGGTTGACGAGGTTCCTTGATCTCTGTAGATTGTTAATTATAATTCCCGGCTTCATAAGTGTACAAGAAATGTGAAAAAATCGCTTGAATTCTCACCGCTTACGATGAATCCTGAGTAGCAAGCAGAGCTCAGATGCCAGCTGTGTTTACACGAAATCGTGAGATTTTGACCACCACTCATGCTCCTGGAGCATGAAAAAATAAATAGGTTAGTGAGGAAGACCTGCCCCTGGAGCATGGGTGGTGGTCAAAAACTACCGCATGCGTATAGAGGCACGGCTCTTCCATTGATTTACGTTACGCCCTCTGATGCTAACCGATGAATTGCATGATGTATAGGCGCATAGGGGGAGTAACGGAAAAATATCTTAATCTACTTCTTTCAGACCGGGAAACAGTTACTCAATTATAGTTATTGAACCTTTTTTTTAATACATCACTGTTGGTTTGATATTGGGTTTCCGGTAAAGTCTGGATAATCGAGACGTAACATGAGGTTATTACTTTAACTAGCGACAATTTGTTAAACATAACAAATGCACCAATACTGTGAAGCAAGAATTCAGTAGGATAAAATGCCGCGAACGCCTCTCTGTTGGATAGTGCATCAATTCTACCAGATACTTCAACAGAAATTATCTGTATCTGTATTGACTTATAAGTCTGATTAGTTGAGGAAATTGTAGAGAAGAGAAAATAATGATAAGTCTTCGAAAGCGCAGCAACGAGAATCAAATGAATGGGATTTTGTTTACTTGAATAGACGATTACACATGGTGACGTCACCACCTCAAGCGCCCAAGTAAATAATATTGACTTGCGCTGAAGTGGTGTTGCTTGAAAGACGATTTTCATTTTAGCTCTTGTAACCACATGTGAGTGCATAAATATGACACCGTTACATATTAAAAATCGCGATAAAATAGCTTCCATTGGTATCACTAGACTTAATTATATGCGCCGAGAAATGAGGATTCACCTTTAAAAAAGAACGCCCTCATTAATTAAAGGAGAACCCATGAATCAAGATAACTTTAACAATAACGCTATAAACAATTATTGAAACCTATAGGAGTGGGTTCATGGGAAAAACGGGAATTTAAAACGAATTAAAAGCCTTTTGTCTGACCATGCCGCTATTTGAAAATCGCGATACTGTAGATGGGAGTTTATTCTGTGTTATGCGGATACGGACGGCCAGTAGCGTCATAAATTCAGCATGATGCTTCATAATGTTATTCATATGGAGTATGACCCTAAACGTGCCGGTAGTATCGCATTTAACACGTTATACACTAGCGCAATTTTTAAATAGCAATGTCAGAAGAATGGTTTTATTCATTGTTAGGGTTATGTAATCCCTTTTGTTATGAAACCACTCGATATAGGTGGTCAATAATTATTTTATAGTGTATATTGTTAATATTATCGTTTGTACGGGTTTCCTTAACAAAATTTGAACCGGCGGAAAAAAAGTTCACTTGAAGAAACAAATGAAGGAAAATTGTTGAGTGTTCCACGTAAAAAAACACAAAGTTATCTCTATACTCAGTACGCTTAGGGTGGTTTTCCGTAGTAAATGCTTTGGTGTTCCAGTCTCGTAAGCAGTATATCTCGCACTATACCAAAATTGTCGTCGCTTATTTTGTTTGGTATGAAGACGATGGCTTTAAACAATTCAGGCCCCCCTCTTTGTTTTTTTTTCAAAAAAGTAAATGACAGAAAATGAAAAGAATCTCTACGTCAGCACTTAGTCTGGAGATCAACGTCTTACCAATATTAACACCAAATAATGCGATTCACAATCACGTCCCTGTTAAAAATTTCCGTAAAATTAAGAAAACAGATTTTCTCGTTATTTACGGAAAAAATCTGTTTTAGAAAACCAATAAAAATAAAAAACAAAAACATCACTAAACAAATTTTATGACAAAAAATTAAAAATGTTAATTTAAGGAATATTCAAAATTTTGGCAGCAATATTTCCGGACTTTTTTTTTTTGTTCCGTTGTTTTGTTTTTTTTTTTTTTTTTTTTTAATTTACATATTTTTTTCCATAATATGAGACAAATTTCTGTAAAGTTAACTGTCAAAGTTCCGTTAAATGACACTAAATTTCTGTAAATTTCCCCTAAACTGACTGGAAATACTGCGGCCAGAATTTCCGTAATTTACGGAACATTTTTTTAACGGTGTAGATGTTGACAGTATTGGTGTAATGTGTTTTCCTCGTAATACCATTAACACAATTAACGTTTTATGAGCTGAGCTGCCTTATAAGCGTACTTCCTTTGACGGTAGTGTCCAAAGTACGTAATGCAACAAAAAGCCACTTACAAATTCGTGTATCGTAATCGCCACTATATTAATGGTTCCAATCAACGTTGGTCACAGTCTTCACTGGCCATTAAGTTGTTGCTCTGACGGCAAGAACGGATCATGTTTCATTACTTGTGGGTTAGTCTCTACAGACTGTCCCAACTATACAATCAAAGATTATTTTTTGGCCCAAATTTACGTTCACTCAACTGGATTTTTACTGACTCTTTTTTAGGAGTGTTCCAGCTTTCATTAGATTTTTAGTTGGTGTATTTGGGGTCTGGTTCAGGAGTTATGGCTAATTATCTGAGACAGTTTGAAAAACCTGTTGGGCTCAGTTTCGGTCTATCCTGATTCAACAAAGTTGGCCATTGAAAATCACCTTCAGACATTCTTTATTGAAAATTAAAGTAAAACGTAGGTAGAAAGTGCTGCTCTTGATATAACATAATTTATTAACTTTACTAATGTCGCACTTGCTAATATAAATGTACATTCGGAAATTCAATTCCAAACGGTCTTGTTGTCCCCGGCTTTACTCTAGGTTCAGCAGAAGGTAAACCGATAGAACCGGGATAAAAACACCCCTTGTTGAAGTAACCTGAGACCTTTGAACACAACCTCCTTTTCCTTTACGGTTTCTTTGTTGAACACTGTTTCTTCATCATATTCTTCCATTTGAGCAGTGGGGATAGGTGAAGGGTAAATTGTCCCTTCACATTAGAGCGTTGTCCACACCTGTTGTCCTCACAGACTGTAGACTAATTACATTCATTTTCAGCAGCCCATTCCCCAATTTCCATGCGTTCATGATTTATTGTCCCCGAAGAGTGAGTCCCTCTTCACCACAACATAATAATTCTAGTGCTTTCATTGAAAAATATATCTTGATTAGTTCAATGCATGATAATACATTCACTCTTATCTTACAATATTCTTTTGTTGAAAAGGTTTAATCCCACAAGAGCTACCGCCTTAACCTTTAGTTTCTTGAACAATCATGTGAAACTGGCCCAAGTGGTATTTTATCCTTGTGTTCAACTGACAATCTCCAGTCTTAGGGTCCAATCAAATTGGTGGAATAACGCGAGAGTTACCTTATGAGCTTGTCTAACAAATAAAGTCAAAATATCTGGCAAAAATGCACCGTTTAATATTTTTATAATTTTTAGTTTGATTGTATAGTTTTTAGTGGGACGTCTGTAGCCTGGTTTCTTGCTTAAATTAATGGCTTCTAATCAACTTAAACGTACTACCCTTTCCCAGCTTGGATCCAACCAGTTTCGTCACCACGTCTCACCCCATCCAACTTATATATTATACAATTTGTGGTATCACTTGCAAACGTTTCATATAATATGGAGGATATACTATCTGCATAGTTCAGTGCTTGCTCGTGCATTGGCACAAATAATGCACGCCTCTCAGTTTGACAGCTAATAATTGTAAAAGCCTTCTCAAACTGACGCGAGTGCATTGATTTTTGCCAATGCATGAAAGATACAACCATACTACTGCAAAACTATACACCCAATGCAGTAATGGTTTCCAATGAAATCGTGACACCCCGCCCTTAAAGTGACCAATCCAATGGTAAAATCGATCCTCAATGCAATTTTACACGCTCATTAACCTACGACCATGCTTGACATTTAGCATGGTTTTTTCCAATCATTCACTGTCTTATACTAACTACATCGTATTTATATGCTACTTCGATTTCTTTCGAAAGAAACAATCGGTTTTCCCAACTCACTTTCAAATTAACAAACCACGCATAATACTCCAATGCTCGAGTTGCGCTCATATGACCCTGACCGGCAAACTGATGCCCAAATATGATTCGATGTTTAGATCTGTTATAAGTTTAATTGTGTATCATAGTTTGGTGAATTTTTTTTCAAGAAGACCCCGTACTTTATTTTTTAGCTATTTGCCACCAAATAATTTACGGAAGGCCTTATTGAAAGAATCTTACTTGCCTAGTGACCTGACCGTGGAACTACTTCAGACCACGTCAGAAGTATAGTGGATACAGGTAAACTCTAAGATTATACAGCCTTCTCAAAAAAAATCAAAGCGATTTTTTTTTCAATATTATATCTCAACATACGTCACTGGTTTTGGACAATCACATTAAAGAGGGAAAATAACCAGGCTTCCAGGATTTTTTTGTTTCTCTCATTTTGCTTGTTTCAAATCGAGAGATACTCCAGTTTACTGCGGAACACAAAAATCGAGTTTGTGCCACTTTCTGGTTGATTAAACGGTAACGAATTTGTTAACATAAGTTATGTGTCGAGACTTGAACGATAATGAAAATCTTTAAAAAGGGATGAACTTCATAAAACTCAAAAGACCAAAAACATCTACGTAATGGTGTAAGTTATGTCCCGTAAGTTCTGGCTTTATGGTGCGAATATGGAGTTGGAGGGGCTAAAAATGAATTATTAAAATTTAAAAAAAATAAGGAGAATAATTACCTTTCATTTGCTTTTGTTTTGAAACAATCGGAGCTGACGTCAAAAGTTATATATATTCGAAATGTCGCCTTGCGACTTGAAATGTCTTGTCGTTATTTCTTATGTATTTATTGGTTCCTCAAGCTGCGATATTTAGTTTTTACGCTTTAGAGGCGATGATGGAAAATTCGAAACAATTAAATACGGAGTTACAAATGACGTCCTACAGTGTGAGTCATAAAACTTTACATCAGATAAAAAATAATTAAATAGTTAGAATTATTTGCTCAAATGTTGCTGGACTTGTAAAGAGGGATAACAGGCTTCAAAACGTTTTGTGTTGCGTTCATTTAAAGGAAGAAGTCGTATACCTATTTTGTGTGATAGATTTAAAAATCCTGATTGGCCATTTTGAGTCACACACAGATACATCGTTACATAGATGTCTTTGACACCAAATATTGTCAACAATGGAAAGGTGTGGGAGGATAATTGCAGGATTATAAAATTAATATCAACGCGGATTACAAAACGAAAAAAAAGCCGGATTGAAAAAATGTTAAATGCCCCAGATAAGAAAGTCAAGACGGCATGGTGTAAGACCTGGATCAGCAAGTTTTCTTGTTTTAACCTACAGAGAAACTTTGGAGTCAAAGTGAAACCATCGGTTTCATTATTCAGATTGAAATGACAAATGCAATGCCAATTATTTAAGACAGATCACTTCAGCTTTAGTTCTCGCAGTTATGGACGTTGAGTATACCGTATTTGTACAATAAATTCCTTAGAGATGTAAAACAACAAATATCTGAGCAATTTAACTTATTTTAGGGATTGCTTCACGATCAACTCTGGGAAGGATGGCCCTTAGCGTATTACTCTATAGAGTTTAATTTATCATTATACTTAAAATTATGGTTTACACAATCGCCGGTTATTCAAAACTGCTCTGTTTTTGTCAGAAGAAATCAATACCAATTGAAATTTGCATGTGGATTGTCTGTGCTAAGGTATGTAATACGTCGGTGTAATTCTCTCCGCCTTGTATGGCTAAAAGTGGCCAAACAGAAGTTTTTTGGGGGTCTCCGCAAAAATTGGCTCGAAAGACACTAAATAAAATCTCATTATTAATAGCGTGTTATCCGTTGTGTGTAACAACAAACAAACATTCAGCCAAAAATAAAGTTTAACTTTTCAGAAAAAAAAGCATTCTGAGTGTGGGGTTTTTATTGACTCACTCTTACATAACAGTTGTTGGTAGCTTTTAATGCAAGGAAATAAGTAACTGTAAACAGGTTAATCCACAAATGCAACTACATTTTTAAAACATAGTAGCTCTGTATGCAATGGTACAAGTAGTGGCTACTTCTTATTTAACGGTCCAAGCTTTATGACATGTATATGTTATTCCACCACATGCGTATGTTAAAAGGTAAGCTTCAGTTTAGGACTGAAAAAAAAAAAGGGAGGAAGGATAACGCATTATAAGATATCTAATTCAACATATACACTTCATGAATAACATATAATAATAATACTAACATAACCTGTCTCCTCTCTTTTTTCAATTAACTAACATTGCTTTCTCAGGGCGGCCCCAGAATGGTCGGTCTAACTCGCAGTCACATAACCACAAAACAGGTTTCAGATCATTACTTCGTCTCTATGAGACAATCTTTTCGTGCAGATCTTAACTCTGCATATTGGTGAAGTTAAGTTTCCACTAACATTATTCACTAACACTCTTTTTTAAACTGGTTTAAAGGGATTTAGCAATTGAATCATAGTCCTCTTAATGCACATATTTAGGTTTATATGTATTTATTTAGTGAATGGTTTAAAGGGGCATTTCGTAGATCCACAAACCTCGTCCCTAGACTTACGCAAAAAAAATGAGATTTTTATATTCATCTGAACCGTTATGGCCGTAGTATAGTAATCCATTGGTACCTAAATTTACGTGCAAATTCGGTTGCATCAGTAAGAAATTCAGAAATGTGTATTGTCTGTCCGTAAAGGACCAGAAATTAGGCCACAGCACAGCGGCTTAAGGGTGAGACCATGGAAATAATTATTGCTATAACACAAAGATCGGGATCAACTCAAATTCGTGAATAAGCTTTTCTCAGGTATCTAGTGGACCATGAATAAACAGAAGCTGTGGAATCACGAAATAAAACAACAGTGGAACAAAATTGCTAAGAAATGTCCAAAATAACCTTTGATATCATCACTTTGACACCCACAAATGCTCGACTTGCTGACAACGGGCGCGAGACGGTAGGCCTTGTGGGCGTTTTTTTTTTGGACGTAACACTATAACTCTTCTGCGCTGCGAGGGGATCAGTATACAGGAAAGCGGTATTTAAACCCGCATAAGCTCCTAGTACACTTCTCATTCGCGTTTGATGGTATACCGAACACAATTAGCATTCCAGAGACACACCTGCTTAACAGAAAGATTGTATCTCGGGGTCCGTTTTAGGGATCTCGGGTGGCCGTTTTAGGGACCCTAGGGGGCCCGTTTTTAGGGACATACCTTCATGCACGCAACATGAGCTCGCCAAACTGGCTTGATTATACTCTGTTATGTCGTGTATTATAGCCACATTTCGATGGAACATAATATTGTTGTAATTATGACAGCGCTAAAACCTCCTGCTTGAGCTCTGTTGGCAGTGTTGGCTCGCAGAGCTGCTTAGCTCTTACATCATCGACTGGGTTGCAAGGGTTGTCCTTTGAAAGCGTTTTGGCCATATATGGGTGGCTATTAATCACTTAATTCCTCCACTTGTTGATTGAAGGGGGGGGGGGGCCCATACACCAGTGCTTCATTGATAGTTTGTTATTGTGTATGCAAACGTCAATCTGGGATTCCTTGCTATATGAAAATGTCATTTAG
>JAMKCH010030474.1:0-16659 GCA_023653785.1 Ophioderma brevispina
GTGTGTTCCGTTTGGTTAGGTTTTTCGTTTTTCGCGTCTCCTTCGAAAAGTTTAATCCGATTTACACAACCAGACTTGGGGTGAAGGTCCAATAGGGGTTCATTCATATTGGATGATTTGTCAAGGGTCTGGACAGGGTCAGCATCTGAGGGTCATGTTCCATTTCCAGTTTGGTTATGGTTTGGTTAGGTTTTCGTTTCGCGTTCCTCGGTAAAAAGTTTAAGTCCGATTTAACCAGACTTGTGGTGAAGGTGGCAAAGTGGTCCGCTCTGTGGATATGTCAAAGGTCATGGACGCAAGGTCCAAAGGTCCAACTGAGGTCATTTTCCAGTTTGATTAGTTTTTGTTTTCTGGTCATCTTTGAAAAGTTGAAGTCCGATTACACCTAATTTTGGTGAACGTGCAATATGGGTTCCGTCATATGTTGTTGAGGTCAAAGGTCACATACCACGGTCAAAGGTCATCTGCGGTCATTTTCTCCCCTTTGGTTGCTTTCATTTTTCAGAACTGCTAAAATGTTCTAGATATTATTCCATTAGAACAATTTATTAATATTTGATGCCTGCAAACTGACAAATTGTGCCAACTACCACCTTTGATACTGCCATCTTGCCAGGGGGATCGCGCAAGTTTTACTTTGCTGTTTTTTTCCTAATTTTTTTAGCATTCGTCGCTTACGTGTTTGAAAAACTTAGCTGATAAACTTATTTATCAAGTGAAAAACTTAGTTTATGCAGAAAAACTAGTTGTTTATCTGTGACTATGTTTTGCACGCGCATGCATAAATATTTGATAAACTAAGTTTTTCAATAGATAACTTAGTTTTTCACCAGAAAAACATGTTTATCACAAAAAAAAAAACATGTTTTTTACCCGCGCAAGGCTCAAAATAGTCCCAAAATCTTCCCTGATGTCAATCTTGTCAGTTTCATTATGCTGCTCATCCAAGGCAGATTTTTCGTCCTGGAGACATCGAATTGGCAACCAGTAGAAGCGGCAAACTTCGGAATGGTGTCCCACAAGTTCTGTCCTGCACCCAGTTCTCTTTAACATCTACGTCTCATATATGCCAAAGGGAGGATTTTGCATTACTCCTACGCAGACGAACACGGCCCTTGGATTAGCTGCTGATTCCTTTGAGTCTTAGAAACATTGTTGCAGAAAGACCTTATCACTGTAAAGGTCCGTTCATACTTCACTGCATCGCAGTGCTGCTGCAACAGCCTACCAAAATCGTCACTGCAAGCACTTGCAGTACTGCAACGCAATGCAGTACTGCAACGAAGTTAAAATTAATTTTACTGGCCATGCACCAAGAGGCAGTGGGGTGCAGTCAGTGTGCAGTATGCCAAGTTTTCCTGCACGTTTTACTGCAACGTACTGCACCACGTGACCTGCAGTGACCTCGTTGACCTCAGTAATCTATTAGGATTGCAGCGGAGTGACGGACATTGCAGTAATTACTGCAAACAAGCAGTGCAGTGGAATTAGAACGGACTTAACCAATTCCTTCCACCGATGCCACTTGAAACTCGGCAAAACCCAAGACCGTCAGCTCTGTTTTTCCACCTTGCAAATCGAAGCGCGAAAAGAGAACTAACAATCACTCTAGATGGAGAACAACTGTCACATGACCCAACACCGAAGTACCTTGGCGTCACAATGGACCGCACCTTACTTTCAATCAACCCAACCAAGGCAGTTGCTTCCAACGCAGTCTTGTGTCAAACTCCTCAGAAGACTCGCAGGAACTGGATGGGTGCATCTTTTGACCCTTACATACATCAACTGTTGCCTTGGCATTCTCAACTGCTGAATACGCTGCACCATATGGGTCACAGTGTACACCTCACACAAATTGAGATGGGGTGGTCGGTTGTGCGGGTGAATAGGGGTGCGAAGGAGACGGGGTTGGTAGTGGGGTTGCCTTTTGGCGACGCTGTAGAATATCTTCCCATTCTGTCTGGAATAGCTCCTGCAAACCTTAGAGGAACCTTCAGACGATCAAGCCCGCCAAGAAATGTGATGAACCTGGTTATAGCCCAATCCCCACCAACACCCTTTGAGGGTCGGGGAGTTCCGCGGGGTCGCTTTGCTACCCAGTCCATGACACTGCAGTCACAGTATCCCTATCGACCATCCTGGAGCAATGGCCAGACGGGGTATGAGCAATGGTCATCCTCTACTTTGAACTAGAGCAGTTTGGACAGCCCAATCTAGCAAGCCAAAGGCTGTGACCTTGTAGGAACAGGCTCAGAACTGGCGTTGGTCGTAGAAAGAACTTCCTTCACAAGATCGGAGTAGAACTTTCACCAAACTGCGATTGTGGAGAGCCACAAACCATTAGCTATATCATAGATGACTGTGAGGTCTACAAGTCCCCAGAGGAATTCCAGGCCCTGATCAACCTGGATGATGAGGAAAAACTATCAGTGGTTAAAGACCAACAGATATAGAAAGGACGATCCGGTCTGGCCGCCTTTGTTTGTCCGGAATGGACGCGCAATTGGGGGGATATTAGATAAATGTTCGCACATGCATTTTACGCATCTCGGAATATTTCGTAGCCCTATATAATTATATACACCCAAAAACCATTGCAATCCTGGGTGTATTAAGCTATGTTTATTGGGTAGTAACCATTCCTATAGGTAATATATACCCGGATCTACAGTTGCCTGTATGTGACTGAAAGGTGCCCATGTAGGCCAACTGTAGTGAAGTACCTCTTGAGCTACTCGGATGCCTATTCGCCCATAGATGGGCGCCCAACTTTCCATTGTTGTTTACTCGTTTCTGGCCATTTTCAAGTTTAGTATAGATTATATTGACTCAGCAAACAAAAAAAAATCGACATTTTGTGTAAAATATATAACACATGTGACCCAAATGGTAAATAATGGATAAGATTAATAAAATAACACACAGAGTCAAAGGCTCATTTGAATGGCAATACCCAGCAGGTATTCTTGAATGGGTGGACTTGTGGTTAAGGTACATGCGTGTGGATGATGTATTTTTGATTAAAACGAGTCATATTCGTGATCAGATTTAACCATAAATTAGTGGGATCTCAAATGGGGTAATTTTATTTAGACGGTTGTAATTTTGACCTTGTATTTTTAACTGTGCAATATCAGCAGTATACCCACCATAAAGCATCTCGTGCTGGGTGATTTGATGTACTGCTGGTTTATGAGTCATAGCTAAACTGTTCTGGGGTTCGTTCGCGGAAAGCAGTAGTAAGCTAAAGTAGCCTGTTACGACCCGAGTCCTACTAAGATTTTTTCCGTGTTTGTGAAACTTGGACGTAGGGTACGTGTGTCTTTGAGCAAGCAATTTACATTAAAACTATATTTGAACATATCTTTTAATCTCTAACCATTTTAAACTAAACATATTTAGGCTTTGACATTAGGTGTTTAGACATTTGACCCCAAGATTTAGAGATGTGACATGTTAATACCTAAAGACCAATTGCACATATTCTAAACAATGTTTTTGCAGCATAGAGTCTTGCCTTACTTGATATACAGGACTTATCACAATTAACAAGGCAACAAAAACTGCGTTTAGGTACGCCAAAGTGGCTAGGAAGAAAGAAGAAAGAAAGAAAGAAGAAATGAAAGAAGAAAGAAAGAAAGAAAGAAGAAAGAACAACAAAGAAAGAAAGAAAGAAAAGAAAGTTAAAAAGAAAGGAAAAAAGAAAAAATGAAGTAAAAAGAAGGAAAAGAAAGAAATGAAAAAGAAAGGAAAAAAAAAGAAAGGAAAAATGAAGAATAAAAGACGAAATGGAAAAACAGAGGCCCATACAAATGAAATATAATCACATCTGATCTGTTAATTTGAAAGGTTAATCAGAAAGATGGTGTTCTCATTTTCAACAAATCGTACTTTTTTGCATGTACATATGCTTATCCACAAACTAATCGCTGTGTGGAATAGCTAACTTTGTAATAAAATTCCGGATCCGGAATTTTTGTTTATATGTAGGGCCTATCTATGGTAATGTTTATACTATGGTTTCCACATAGATGTTTACTACTCCAAAAACGAAAACGTCTCAATCTTTGGTGACTATTTAAGTTCAAGATGACTAATAATACACACAAAAACATCATCTTTTTTCGAATCTCTGATCAGCATTGAAAAAGTACACAACTTTTTTTTTGGCATTTATTAGCTTATTCCAAAGTTTGTTGAACTCTTTACAAAATAAGTGTCTTCTCTTAAACTAGTAATTGTAAACTCTTGCCATTTCTTCAATTGTTTAAACAGGACCTTTCTTGCTGGCGCAGGCATTTCCTTGCCTGTAATATTATTTATTCCTTTTCTTTAGTCGTTATTGGATATAGGCTATAGTCCTTTGCCCTTTTTTAAATATGTTTTTGTCTTTCCAACCACAACTCTTTGGTTTTTGAAAAGCCATTTTCTTTCGGGGCTCCGGGTCTAGTTGTAGTACAACATAGCCTGGAGCTTAAGCACACACAACATTGAACAACTACTCAAGTACAAAAGGTTTGTCAACAGTCCTGCCAGGACCACTGAAACGCCCGATTCTTAAGTGGTGCTTAAGAGAGGGGCCAAGGACCAAAGATTTTAAGGGTTCAAATTTTTTTTAAAATTGACCATAAGTGTTGAAAAGTATACCATATATGTGTCAAACATAAGGAATTGCAGAAAGTAAATGATGGACTACCTATGAGTTCTTGTTGACATTTCAGGAAACGCCCTCTGTTGTTTTCTGGCAGCAAAATATTACAGTAGTTTCTGTGTGGACAGACCACATAAAATTTGGTTATAAATACTTGCAGAATCTTTTCCTGATACTAAATTGGTTCACAAAAATGCAGCTGGTAGCATAAGCTTATTATGCTGATAAGAAAGTTAGTCTTATTAATTCGAAACAGTTACAGCAAAAAACAGAATTTTCCCCATTGAAAGTATATTATTGCTTTTGCCTGCCAGTTTCTCCTCTTACACCAACAGGGGGGCCGCCATTTAAACATAAAGAAAAATGTCACATTCATCTATAGTTTGGTAATATGTTACAGCCTAAAGTTTCAGAGTTAGAGGCTAAAAACAGCAAACATCAATAAAAGGGTTCAATGTCGTTGTACAGGGGTCAAAATTTTTAAAATGCTCCGATTTGGATAAAAAATGGTTTTTGCAAATTATTGGTGGAGCTCATAGGATGAAAATTAGGAAATAGTTGTGAGTGTCTCAAATGCTTGTAATGAAAGTAGGGGGGGTAGGTAAGTGTCGGTAACAAGACCAAGGCTCCCATTGAATGCAATGGCCGTTGACTTTCTGCGCCCCCTACATCGGAAAACTAAACATTTAGTTCAAGTCAAGTTCATTTTATTCTCACACATCTTCAGTGATTTAACAAAACAAAGTAATACCAATATAATGATATTAAAATTAAAATACAATGATTAAAGACAGAATGACATATACGCAAGTTGGGATAATGAAGTCAAAATATTACCCTTATGATATTAGCATACATACACAAAGCGAATTACGCACTTAGGTAGTAAATCATTGGGATTCGATTATAAGTGATATACATATCATAGTATAGAAAAAAATGGAGGAAGAGGGGTGTGATGTGGGAGCGGCCATTAAGATCAAGTGACCTTTAGAATTGACCCCACCCATTGGGAGATAAACTATTTTGTGAGCCAGCAGGTGCGAACAAAAAAAACCGACAAAACAAGACAAGATAAAACAGACAGAACAAAACAGGACAGGACAAGGGTAATCATGAGTGAATCACATTGCTGTAAATCACATAAGGGTAAAACATAGAATTAAGATTCAAAGCTGTGTGAGCTATCTTATAAACAAAAAATCAGAAATAATGCAACGATCTGGGGCCTAAAGGATGATACGTAGGCTAGATAATTGAGAATTGTTACTTCGCTCGTCCCGATAATGAATTAATGAAATGATAATTTAAGTTTTTTAATCTGTACAAACACTAGGAAATTTACTGATTAACAGTCAGGTAGAATCTTTTGATAACATAATCTTACATTATTAAAATGAAAAAAAAAAAATATGTGCATAATTATATTTAGAAATAAGTTGATTTTTAAGATTTGTTTTAAATAATGGCATATTTTTGATGATTGTTAGTGGTTAGGTCAACGAATTCCAGAGTCCTAGGACCGGAGTTTTAATTAGTATTTATTCAATTCAAAGTAGCGTTAAGTGTAATAACTTTGCTTGCATTTCTTTGTGTTATATTATGGATTTCTTTGTGTTTAAAGAAAAAATTTTCAAATGATTTTGGAAGGTTATTATTAACATAGGCGGTGTCATGAAAGATTGCTGTTTGAGTTCATTTATCATCGAATAGTAAGTTTTTTAGTTTATGGAATAATGGCTTGGTCTGAGATAAATAGGGAGACCCAGTGCAAACGATTTGTTTTTGGAGTTAAATAGTCTATCAAGATGGGTTGGATTAGTTGAGTTCCAGTGACAGTGAGATGGATTGATTGTAATGTTCGATGTTGCCAAGCATATTCCTGTAAGAATATCGAGAATCAAGGTTTATACAGTGAACAAGATATCGGTGGTAGTGTGTGGTTTAACGTCTTTTTTTTTTTTTGTAATAAACTCCAATACTCCTAGAGACTTGGTTTGTGATCTTGAAAATATGGTCTGTTTCCAATTCAGATGTTTGCAATTACACTCCTAAGAAGGTGTTGTTAGTTTGGGATTTATTTTGTCTTTCATTTTGTATGTGGCAGTTTTAGGAGGTTTGTTGGACTTCCTGGAGAAGTGAATGTAATTGTTTTTTTTAACATTGAGTGAGCGCTATTAGCTTTCAACCAATTGTGACATGAACCATTTCATGTTGAAAGTGTTAATGAGGGTGTCTAAGTTTGGGTGGGAAAAAGATGTTTGGTGTTCATCTCAAAAAAGGACAAAAGAGAGAGGTCCAGATTAATGAGGAATATCATTCACATAAAATAAGGAAAAGAAGAGGACCAAGTATAGATCCTTGGGACACCGCATTGAACAGGTATACGACCAGAGGGTGAGTTATCAAAATCAGGTAATTGTTGACGATTGGAAAGGTAGTCTGTGAGAAGTCTTTAAGGGAGTTCCGCGTTTACCGTATGGGGACGCGTATACCGTAGTGGTATGCTTGGTTAGGAAGAAAGAATGGAATTCAATGTGTCGACGCCTTAGATAGATCAAGAAAAATACCAATGGTATGATGATCAATGCGAGGAGCGGAGAGATTGTCATAGATATCAATAAGAGCCAGGTCAGTGGAAGGCTGTTTCCCTGACGCCATATTGATGGGGTGAGATATTATTGTAAGAGAGTAAGTTTTCAAGCCTATTGTAGATCAGGACGTTCGAGGATTTTAAGAAACGGTTGAAGTGAAATAGGCTGGATTGGAAACGATATGCGCCATCCTTCTTGAAGACTGGAATAACCTTAGCAACTTTCAAATCAGGCAGGGAAAACGCCAGTAGAAAGGGAAAGATTTAAGACATGGGCAAGTGGGTAACATATGAAGGGGAAATTTCTTTAACACGGCGGACTTGATTCATCAAAACCAAACTCTTACCATTCCTACGTTGGAGATAATATCGGGATTTCTCTGGGTGTGTTGGATTGAATAAATACTGACTTTTCAAATGGTGCCTTTTAGGAAATTTGTTCATGGGAGCTGGATGAAGAATGAAATCTGACTAGCTACTTTATGGCCAATTTCAGCAAGAATTTGTTGAACTCTCCGTCAATGTCCTTGGATCAGAACCTTTGTAGAACCATCAATAAAGTAGTTGGATTGGAGTTTTTTATTTTTTTGCAAGGATTTTGTTAATAGTTTTCCACGTGCTTTTTTAATATACTAAGTTTATAAAGTTTATTTATTTGTGAAGTAGGTTTGCGCGACATTTTGATTAGATACGTTAATTTATTCTATAATGAATATATTTATTTTTTTCATCGTTGGGTGTTTAAGATAATTTTTGTATAATTTGTTTCTATATTTATTGACTTTATGATGCCATTGGTGAATCCAAGGTTTTGCCTCTTTACGTTTGTTTATTTTCTTTTTAACTTTAGGTAAGTGGTTATCATATAAGATTGAGAACTATTAATAAATATGTTGTAAAATCGTCTGCAGAATCCCAGTTTGTTACTCATTCCATTTTAGTTGCCTTTCATTTCCAAGTAATGCAATATTACTCTATTTTGCGAGTCGTATCATAATTATTAGATTTTAGAATTAGAATTGTTTATTTTTTATTATCTAGAAACTGAAAAACAAGGGAATGATCAGTGATACGTGTGAATAAAATCCGGAATTATTTTGTTATCAAGAGTATTAGTAAATATTTCGATCAATTAAAGTTGAAGATTTAGTGGTAACACGCGTTGGTTTATCGATTAAGGGATAAAATGCGCAGAATAAAATGTGTGTTTAATAAATTCATTTTTGAGATGGTTGCGAGAATTGTTTTTAAAGATCAAAATGAAGTCACCATAAAAACAATAAAAGATCTTTACGTTCGTTATTGATTTAGGTAGATAGTTCCTTATAGTTATCAAATGAATGGAACCAGAAGATTCCAGGTGGTCGATAAATAACCGAGATTATTTGGTTTTAGTTGGGGATAGTAATTTTCAATGAACAAAGTTCGTAATTTAGTATTAGAGGGCAATTAGTCATGACGAATTTTATAATTGAGTTCAGCAAAACATATAGTGCGCCGCCGCCTCGCTCGCTTACAATTCTCTATCTCCCGAACTCGGTTATAACATCAAGGTGGCGAGGGCATGTGTGCTCGTTTATCCGAGAACCATGTTTCTACTGATGCTTTATTTTTAATATTTCGTTAGAATGATCAACTACAATGAAATTACAGCATCCTTATTTGGAATATCATTCATTACACATTGGAAATTTTTATTATCGTCATCGTTTATGTTTATATCAAATGGCATTGATGTTTTAGTGAAAAAAGCTTATTTATAGTCCATACAGTCGGTCATATAGAAGCCTATTTAAATCGTGATGAATTCTTTATTATCTACAATGTTGATTGAAGGGAAGCGAGGAACCCAGCAATTTCTTGCAATACAGTTCTGATCATTATCATTGGATTTACCCTGCGCATTTCAAATGGGTTTAATTATTACAGATAGCACAGATTAATATATGTTTTTCCTTTAGAACAACAATACAACAAAACATTTAGACTTATAACATAAGGATACACTTTGTTATGATTAAAACGAAGATAATGCTATCACAGATATAGAAAAGGAGATCCCGGTCTGCCTATACCGGCCCCTGTACAACCTCTTTGCACCACAAATACTCGCTGATTGGGGGTATTCGGTTTTTACCGAGAACACGCGAAAGGAACGAAGCAGATCTGTGCGTATTACCATGAAGCATCTCATCGAACGCAACCGCAGTGGTTTGCGTAAAGATTTTGCATGGCACAAGATCGAAGTTGCTCGCCGGTGTCAAAACCCTCCTTCCGATCCATTTGTAATGGTTAGAGTGGGCGTTGTTGTGGTCCATAAATAATTTCCCTCATTGTAATTTTAAATCTATGTTGTGTTTATGATGGGGAAAAACAATTATGATGGAAAAATGTTTTGTCTCCCTCACATGTCACCCAAAACATCCGATTACAATTTTGAATTAAAATCAGTCCGTTTGTTTTTGAATAGTGGTAGCAAAAATGTTAATTAATTGGTCAGTGTTCGACAACATTTGAAGACCGTTTCTGATAACAAAATCTCAATTTTGATAGAGTAGTGTAGATAATGTTGTGTGTGTGTTGGGGGGGGGGGGGTGTTGTCGATCGGGTCACCCACCTTTAATAAATGAAACAGATTATAAAGATCTGGTGTATCTCTAGCCACTTTGCCACAATAGCTTTGGAATGATTTCCCCAAAAATAATTCTTAATACAGAACAATCGCCGCCAGCAGAGCCAACACTGTAAAGGACGTATGCCGCATTTGATAATTAAAACAATACCTAAAACTTATGAAAATACTTTGTATTTACTTTACGGAGCCGACCCATCGTGTTTTATTTTTGTGAAATCAATGTCTGTTTTTCACGCAGAACCAATATTATTGACCAGATGCTATAAACTCCCAGTTAAGAGAGCAAAATCGGACATACAGACTGTCCCAATAAAAAATATACAATCAAACTAAAAAATAATAAAAATTAAGAAACTGTGTATTTTGGCCATATATTTGACTTTGTTTGTTAGACAATATCCTAGCTAAATCCTCGCTTTTATTCCATCCATTTGATGGACCCTAACGGAGCTATTGTCATTTGAACACAAAGGATAAAATACCACATGGGCCAGTTTTTCCCCTGAAGTGTGCCTAAACTAAAGTTATAATCGCGTGTATCATCATTGGGGATTAAACCCTTTTCAAACAAAAGATATTGTACAGATCAGAGTGTATGTATTATCATGCCTTGAACTAATCAACGAATATTTTTCCGTGAAAGCACCAGAAATTTATTTATGTTTTGGGTGAATGAGGGACTCACGCTCAGGGGGACCCTAATTCCTGAATTTCTGGAATTTGGGAATTGACCTGCGGAAAATAATGACCGTCTCCAGTCTGTTGAGGACAAATGTGTGGACAACCCTCTAAGTGGAGGGACCAATTTACCCTTCCCCGATTCCCCACTGCCTCCAGAATGTCAGTGGGCGGAATATGATGAAGAACCAGTTTTCAACAAGAGCAGAAAGGAAAGGATTATTGTGTTCAAAGGTCGCAGTTTACTTTCAACAAGGGTGTTTTTAGGGTTTTACCTTCTGTTGAAACCTGGGGTAAGAGCTGATACAACAAGACTGTTTGGATTGAATTTCCCAATGCTACATGCATTTTATTACAATTGCGACATTATAAGTTATAAATTATAATTACCAAATTCCTTAATTTTAAAAATTAACCTACTTTTTTTTTTATTTAAATTGCAATAAGAATGCATGAAGGCGATTTTTTCATATCTGTTGTGGCTACTAGAGAGCATGGTAAAAACACAGCAAAATTCCTCACATGGTAAAGTAAGGGCAAAGTTACATAAATACATGAAAACATATTACGTACATGGTCTGCGAATACATACCATAGTGGGTTAATAATTTAAACGATGAAAAACCAAAGGAAAAAACCTGGTAATTAACTTATGGGTACAATACTGACGGCTACAGTTGCTGAAATAAGTCAACATTAGAATGAATTGAATACTACTAAAAGAACGGCATAGGCCATAGGGAATGACAAAGTGAGATAAGCGCAGTGGAAGAAGCTGAGAAAATATCCAAGTGGAACCATCATTAAAGATAATTCAGTAGTGAGGATTTTAGCAAAAATAACAAATTAAATTAGTTACCAGAAGGGATAATGTTAATAATGAAACGGTGTAAATCAGTAAACCTTCAGTATGAAAAGATTAAAGTATACATTAGATATTACCTAAGAACATGCCTAATACAAACATATGGAAAAGCATAATTTCCATGCCACTGGAAAATACGACCCAAAACGGGGGGAAGAAGAAATAAAAAACAATATATCCAATACGTAGATTTTTCTCAGATAAGATCATGACGTTACACTCAACCGTTAGATAGGAGGAGTCCTGGTGAACAGAGATAAACGAGCAAACCAAAATAATGCGGATAGTCACAGGGGGTGAGGGACTATCACTGATAGAACAACAGGCAATAAATTCAACACCGTTGCCATGCCACCACCTTACGAACCGGAGCCCATCGGAATAATAAGCAACGTAAAATTGGAGTTTTTTGGCAGGGTTCCGAATTCATCCCGACAACATTATGATGTGAGTGTCATCGTAATGTTACGGATAGTTTATCGGAATATGGATTACAGATCGTTCTAGGGGCAAAAATAGACAAATGTCTAAAAACCAACGTTTGTAATGATTGTCCTACGTTCATAAAAGCAACATTAGGATGAAATTGATAGCTACTTAAACGACGGCAGAGGCCCTAGGTATGAACCAGTGGAGACGCAGTGGAGAGGATGAGAAAATATGCAATTGGAACCACATTAGGTAATTCAGTAGAGAGAAAGTAACAAAAATATCAAATTACATTTAGTTACCAGTAACAGGATAATTATAATGTATAATAGGTTTAAAACTGCAGTAAACTTTAATATGCAAAATAAAGTATACATGGATTTACCTCGGAACATATAATAAATACATATGGGAAAGCCTAATTTGCTGCACTTGTAAAATATGATCCGAGAGAAATTAAAAAATAGATACAATGAGTAGGATTTTTAAGATAAGATATTACTTTAACACTCACACATTAGATAGGAGGGAGCAAAGATCGACGAGCAACTAAGAATGCTGATAGCCAGGGGGTGAGGGACTATCAATGAAAGACAACAGGCAATGAATTCAGCACCATGCCACCACCTTACGAACCGGAGCCCATTTAATAATACAGTAAAAACTATTCCTTATTTTTAACCTATAACTCCACCAATATTTGGCACCATTTTTTATCCAAATCGTAGCAACTTTAAAAATTGTGACCCCTGTACAAAACTGAAATTGACCCTTATAGTGATTTTTGCTGTTTTTTAGGCCATAATCTGAAACTTTAAGAAGCTGGACATTTACAAAATAACTTTTCTGAATCCTTACGGTTATACACATTATACTGGTGTGCTTTTCAACATGATTGGACTCAATTTAAAAATTTTGACCCCTGTACAAACTTTGTTTTGGCCCCCTCTCCTTAAGTCACCATTTGCGGCACTTAAGACTCTCGTTTCAGTGTCCCCTGTCAGTCTGTCAACATATTTAATCACATCAAACCTTTGCACTTGAGATGTGTTACAAATGTGTGCTAGCTCCCCGTGTTAAACAGGTAATAGTACAAATAGTCCATTGCATGCGAATGGTATAATTTAATTTTTATAGTTACTTATACATATATTTGAACGCAGTTCTCATATGCCAGAAGGAATTCTAAAATTCGCGAGGGGTAGTTCGAGTACTTTTCAGTTTCATCTCAACAGGTCCTGTGCTCACCCACAAACACACGTATGCTTGTAAAATCCGTTAATCGATTTAATATAGAACGGTATTCAACACCAACTCGTACATAAATTGCACCCACGATTGCACCAAATAGAAGACACGTAAATAATGATCCTAAATTTATGCGGAAAGATGTTCCTACGACTGTCTAACGTTCATTGTTCTCGAACGCACGTAAGTCACAATTTGTAGAAATCGTAACAAGCGCTCAGCATAGTTACGCGTATATTACTACGATTTCAGTTCGAGGACGAACCCTGGTCCAACATCCACTGAACCTCCTGTCATTTTGGTGAATGAGAGTTTTTTAAAAATTGAGACATGCCCTAAGTCGCCATTTTTTTATTAACTACATTGAAAGCTGCTCGTGTATACTAATGGGTGAATTTGCATCTGGTCTTGAAACTACTATTTTGGCTTCCCAGTTTCTCTTCGTTTTAGGTAATAGAAAGCGGTCAAAATTATGATGAAATGTTCTTGAATTGACCGAAAATAGAGGTAACTTCATTTGACGTTAACAATATGCGAAGTCCCCCTCTATGGGTATGTGTGTGTGTGTTTGGTTTGTGTGTTGTTTTCGTGTGCGCGAGTGTGTGTGTGTGGGCATGCAAATAGCTTGCCCTCCTCCATTTACAGTGGGATTAAAAATTACTTGGACAGAGAATACGCACACCTCTTGTAGCGCACCCAGGCTACGCTTAGGTTCGGCGACATTCTCGACCATTCGCGTCGCAAACGAGGTGCGATGTTCCTCCTGGCTCACGCTGTCCACGCTCGCATGTGTCGATTCTGTCCACAAATGATTACACAACCCATTCTTCATGGGAGTACCTCTGTGAAGGTGACTATTAAGTAGCCGCGAGTACCCACCCGCATTGTACCACATCGCCGGCAGCAAAAGTGGGGATACCCTCCACCTAGGTAACCACGCGTAAGCTTAATAACCACTAGTCACACACAACAACAAGAACACCCATGCGGGAGTACCTGCATGAGTACTCCCCTGCAAGTGAGCTTTTGAGCTTGTGGGTGATTATTTTAAGTAATTTTAATTCCATTCATTTAACATTTTGGTCACATAGGTCATATGTTTTATACACAAATGCCCCCCCCTCCCATTATAAGGGGTTTTTTGGTGATGCTCAACACAAATATAAATGTTACGAAGCGTGAAATGATCCAATTCGTAAACAACAATGGAATGTTTGGCGCCCTCTATGGTCCAATTTTTGCTGCCTACATAGGCAGCTGGTAGGCGACGTGACTCAGTATCTGTGAAGGTACTCCCGTGGAGTAGCGTCAGAGGTACTCCACTACGGGTGGCTTACATGGATACCTGTCGGTCACCTAACTGGCAACTGCAGAGTACACTATCGGATGGGTACTGCTAAGTAACATTGCTGCTATCCATCCTGGTGGCGTTACTTCACAGTACTTAGTTGTAGGTACTGCATCAATAGTGCAACAAGGTACCTTTGGATTCAGAGCTTAAGTACCCATGGAGTAGCCTAAGCTCTGGTTACACCGTGAGTAGGAATCTTCTGTGTAATCAGACTGTAGCATGCTTTTGATTATTTTTTTTTTTAATTATCTTTTTAATAGGGAACGAAGACGGTACCACCCTGAAACCCTACACTCCTTTGGTAAAAGTGCAAAAGACCACGACTTCATGCGTAAGTTGGTTTAATTGAAAAAGTTAATACCCAATACATTAAAATCTATGGAAGACTTAAACCTTCAACATATCACGTCAGGACCTTCTCGCAAATGGCAAAACAACGACAGTTTTATGACCGTTATCGACCACTTTGGGAACAGGATGAAAATGAGTACATTTGGTAGAATGGCTGTTGCTTGGATGGAATTCCATTCAACTGTGGATATTTTTTTCCTCGAACACAATGATTTGCAAAACAACCAACAACAAACAAGCAAATGCATGGAACTGGTTGTTTGCGGTCTAAACGTCATTGGAGCGCAAGCGCGCAACGGAATAAAGCGCAAGGACTTCAGATCCTAAGCACATTGTATATCGTGAGTTCGAGCCCGCGCCACGTGTTTTTGTTCCGGCAACTTCATTGCCTCTCAACCCAAACGAAATCTGGAGAGCTGGAGCCTGTTTGGGATATAACGATCTCGTGATAGGACTTGAGCGCCTACAGCTGCCGCCCTCTGAAACACCAAAAATTGTAAAGCGCTTTGGTATTCTGGAAAAGCTCCACATTTTTTATATTGTGTAAGGTATGGTCTGGCCATGGGTGCACATATGCCATGCAAAATCGATGCGCGCCTACTCACCTTAATATTTCGGTCGGGATCGATTGGTCATGTTTCTATATGTATGCCTATGCCTGAAAGGTGTCCACAATCAAAGCGTTGATGCTTTCCCATAGCACGGAAAAATATTAAGATCAATGATCTTATGTATGTCTAACACAAGTTTATTTTCTTTTTTATTTTTATTTATCTGTACGACTCATATTCAAGTACATCGCTCAATATTCCATTATCATTCAGGACAACTTCAAACCCAGTACGATCAGCGGGAGCGTTCACGTCGACCAGCGGGTCGCACGCGGCTGGATCCTGTGAAGGAAAAGGGCACACGAGAACTCGGTAAAGTGACCAACGCCAAGAGATCGGCGACGACGTTGAAGAGAGGACCGAGTCAGCGTGGCAAGAATGCCAAAAATTAAATTTCATGAAAAAATGGAACGATGGATGAGCGACTAGATTATTATAAAAAGAATCACTCGATCATCGAGAACCTGATGTTTTTGTTCACATTATTATTATTACCTTCAAAATATTAATGGTAAAAAGGTAATTACTGAGTAAAAATAACGAAATGTTGATAAGTATACCACTGCGGTTCCGATCGCTTCCTTTTAAGTGACTACAGGGCGAGTAAAAAAAAATTGACCCTGATTGTGTCCGCCATTTTGGATTTTAAGCAAAACATATCTAACATATGTGGTATCATTTGAAAGCTTAGTTCATTATCGTTAATTTGCTGCAAAGATCATTCATATCGGTTAGACATAGACCGAGCTACAGTCGTTTGAATCAAGTAGTCGGTTTTGTGCTCTGTCCACGGATTCCGGAAAAAAGTCGAGCTATTTATTGAGTGCAGAATAAATGTGACGCTATTTAACCCCACAAAATTCAGTCACAACCTATAATAGATGCCCTCTTGACGTTTCTACGTCCTCATCATTCATAACAATCATTTCAAAAATAAAGTAACTTGAAACATGTATCAGTTTCTGGAGGAGTTGAATGGATCATACCATATGAAGGAACAGACATCGGTGATAACCTTTTGAGGTTTTAAAGTATTGTCTATATTGTTGACCAAAATATGCCACATCTTGAAAAAAAAGGTTTTAAAATAAAACTTACCATTATCACTGGCTTTTACACCTTTAAGATACCACTTTATTTGACATGAACATAGACATACCCTTATCATTTTAGGGAGTCATTTGCTAAGTTGGCCGTCGTGCATTCAAATGGGAATTCGTGGATGGGGGAAAAGCTGACTACTT
>JAMKCH010030475.1:0-15803 GCA_023653785.1 Ophioderma brevispina
ACATATTTGAAAGAAAGAACTTGATAGAGTTCAAAATATGAAGGTTATTTTTATGGACAAGAAAAGAATGATATCACAATTGGTCTATCATAACATTTTCAATGATTTCCTGTAAAAATCTTTTATGTTCATTTCAGATATAGGATTGGTGGTGAAGAAATCTACAAAACATGGTCAATACATTTTGTAAAGGCAGTATAGGGAAAAAAAACAGATTCGAACCGGCCGGGGTGATGAAACATGCTCAGACCTTACTAATACTTAGGTGTACAATAGTATATTACCAAGGAAAATTCTCCAGGAGTTCCAAGTGGGCGAGAAAAAAAAGCATTTTTCTTCCCACCCTAACACTCATACAAATACATACACAGCACGCACATCAGACAGACATACAACAAACACATGAACACACACACGGATTAGTAGGTGTACTGCACTAGTGCAGGCAACACAAAAATCATATATGGTTTAAAATCACACCACATGCATTCACATCTCTCTTTCAAGGGCTCAATGAATATGAAGTAATTCCAATCTCACATTTCTCACATATAAGCCTACACCTGGCACAAAAAGTATCTCGGACATGTTTTGCGATCAGATTGTGCCAAAGTCAGACCATTGTGAAAGTTCCGAAATATACATTTTGTTGCCTATGTCTTTCTCTTTCATTTAACACTGTCGCTGTAAAAAAGCGTGCAGACGAAATGGCTGAGATTAGAACGCCGGAAAAACCCGAAAGACGCAAACCCCCAAAACCAAAAGTTGCAGTTTTTGATTTTTTCAATGGGACAGCAGTGTACTGGGACACGAACACGCGGGCCCAAAATCAATATTGCAAGTAGGCTTTCTCGCTCATTCAGTTTGGAAAACCTCTTTGTGTAACGTAAATACACACGTATTATTGCCTTGTACCACACAGTAACCATTGAAAAATCCAAAAACTGCAACTTTGGTTGGGGGGTTTGCGTCTTTCGGGCGTTCTATCTCCGCCATTTCTGTATGCTTTGTTACAAGTGAGGGGGTGTTAATGAAAGAGCAAGACATATGCCAACAAAATGTATATTGAAAACTTTCAAAATGGTCTGACTTTGCACAATACTGATCGAAAAACATGCGAAGATACTTTTTGTGCCAGGGTGTGTGGGGTAATCTGGCAAATGGTTATTATCTGTCATTAAGAATTCTATGTAGGGGGTGGGGCTGTTAATGATATATCCTAGAGAGGCATAAATTTGATTGAATTTTATGTTTCTGGGGGGTCCAGGGCAGAGCCCGGGCGGGGGGCCCAGGGCCAAGCGCCCTCCCTTGAGCTCCTGGATTTTAGCATTTTAAATCACCTAGAAAGTCAATTTCTGGAGTAGAGTACCAAATTTTCTTTGAAAAAATACATGATATTTCAAAACAGAATAGTAATTTTCATGAAAAATGCTTATTGTTGGACACTTCATGTTCACTTTCAATCAGATGTCAGGGAGAATCAAGAGTTCAAGTCTGATCAACATGCATGACATGATGAGCTGACATGCCTACGTAGCCTTGCCAGCTGATTGGTCTGTTAAGTCCTCACAACAGCGGCTTGAAAATCAGCTGGTAACTCTTTCAATGGCCCTCCATGTTTCTTTTATGTACATCTTTATTTGCGTGACCATGTGATCCTTTGATAGCTTTAGTCCCGGACGATCCATAATTGCGGTTTTTACACCATGATCAGTGATCATGGTGACGGTCCATCATGTCATGCATGTGCACCAGTCCAGCTTGGTTCAGTTCCTATGTACTTGATAAAAATGTCGTTGTCTTCTTTCTCTTCCAACCATGACAGTTCCAGTTATCTTTATCGTTTCATTCTATCGCTTGTAAATCACTTCAGGTCCGTTCAACCCAAATTAAAATTTTCCATTTTCCTACCGAAAGTATACGGCAAAAACCATGCATAACACTAATCGCGCGCTCGCTGATCAACTCCTTACAAGGAGCCTGTAGGCTAATCGCTTACGGTTAACCATCATAAGATTTCTGTAGAATGGTACGGTGTGGCGATCGAGTCGGAAACCAACGACACGTGTAAATTTCGAGTTGCCGGGAGGGGAGCGTTATATTGCACTAAATGCTCGTCGCTGAATCACACTTAATTTATTTTTGGCTACCAGACGGACCGTCGAAAACCGTTTGTTTTGGAAAATTGTACTAACAAACAAAAAAAAAAAAAACGGAAAAAACCCCAGGACAGTGACAGTTTGGGGTTGTGAAAAAACCTGGATTTCCGGGAAAACAACGGAAAACTGGATCTTGGTCCAAGGGACCCCTCATAAGGTAAAAATAACCTTTTACTTGTGGAACTTTCAGGTCACTGCATGAAATTGTGATGTACTACAAAGAGTACAGCAGAACATAAATAATTCTGAGTGAAATGACTGTATGAGTGTCTAAACTGCACTGGATTTTAAGGGGAGCCTTCAATTTGGACTGCTATTTCTTTAACAACATAGAAGTTAATTAATACGAATATTACTAGTTTTCACATGATATGGGGCAAGTTGTATTGTTAGTGACCGCATGAACCTAATTGTCAGAATATATATTGAAAAGTGAAAAGATAGTTTCGACGTCACTGTATGAAAATGAGCTAAGGTCAAGGTCTAAAATATAAAAAAATGGGTATGCATTAACGAAAATTTTCCCCAATTCTAATTACTTAATGAAGTTGCTATGGTATTTTATGTTTATAAATAGATTCAGGGACTAACTAAAGTAGTGCAATCAATGCAAAAATGTTTTTTTTTACTTTTTTACTAAAAAAATGTGGTTGCTATGGCAACCAAGCACTAAAATTCATCTGGATGGGAGAAGAAAAAATAAAATGGTAAAAAAAAATACATCGGTCCTCGGACACTGAGTCGGGCATGCCGTCATGGTTGTGAATGATAGGCCTCACAAACCTTTGACCTTGATAGGTCACCTTTGACCTAATAAACAAATGAGGGTGTGTTGTAAGATCCATAAACCAAGTTTGGTTCCAATTGAACTTCCAACCTTTTCAAAATGAGGTCAATTTTACATTTTCAGCAGATTTTACAACTTGCCGTCTGGACTTTGACCTTGGTATGTGACTTTGACCTGGTATGTGACCTTGCCTGGTATGTGACCTTTGACATCATAAAACAAATGAGGGTTTGCATGGTAACTCCATAAACCAAGTTTGGTCCATGAACTAACTTTTCATTTCAGCCCCAAATTTTACAACTGACCTCACATGCCTTGTGGCTTGGTATGGGGGAAGATGCCAAGATGCACCTGTAAACCCAAGTTTGGTGTAAATCAATCAAAGTATGTGATATTACAGGCAAATGTTAACCCTTTTTCAACAGACATCAAAACAACAGGACAACAACACAGACAACAACAACAGGGACAAAGTGATCCCTATATGGCTTCTACCTTAAGGTAGGCGACACAAAACAAAACTAAAGATAATTGAAATTTGATTCCAAAAGCATCAAACATACACAAAAACTGCCCATTTTTAGTTCTATAATTTTCGGGTGCAAAAATTATATTTTGAAATAACAACTTTAACAACAAAGAAAAACGTAAGAAACATACGAAAGTGATGGTAAAAATACTCACTTTGCACAGGAATGATCGATTTTGACCAACATTTGAAGTGAATATGAAAGACTAAAAATTTGTATTTAAATAAAATGGCAAATTTTTTATTTTTTGATTTAATTTGTTAACTGGTTAAATACTACTTAAATTACCACAAATCGATCCACTCACCTGCAGAAAACCCTCTTCTATCCAATGGTGCTTTAAAACACATTTTTGTTTTAAAATAGTCCTTAAATTGAAGAAAGAAAAATTGTCCAAAAAAAATAAATTTTCAAGCTCATTAGCATGCCGATAAAACACTCTCGATGAGGCTTGCACAGCATAATTTAGGTGCGCAATTCTATGCCAAAACACCCCCGAGTTTACCCAATCGGGGATGCCCCCTTGGTTTCCTCTAACTTTTGGACCAATCAGGATGGGTTAATCAAAAGTAGTTTCGGCCATTTTAATGCATCTTACTTTAGAACGAGTGCGGTTTTACTCGCAAATTCTCCCCTTTTTTCTACAAAAACCCCACTTCTTATGTCAGTATTAACCCAGTTTTCCAGTAAGGAATGTAGTTTATCGATGTGTAGGTAGTTCATGATTTTGTTAAATGTTTGGTGTCTTTTGAGGGTCAGAAAATGTTGCCGAATTTTTGGCGATTTTCAAAAGTTTGTTTACCTTGTCTGTTTGACCCCCAAATTCCCTCATTTTTCAAGACCTGCCCTCTTCCAAAAAAAATTAACCTTGTTCGAAAGTGTTCATGGGAGCTATCTAGTCTTGTTGGTGGCTTTCGAATGAGATTAGAAATATTCATCCCTATATAGGGTTAGGTCAAACTACACCATTACCATAAAATTTTATTTTTCTTTGAAAATAAATTGAAGACACCTCCCCTTACACTTGCGAGGTTTATGTATTGTTAGTTGAAACAGACCCCGAGTATGAATCGGGTCAAGCCAAGTTTTTGCAGTTAAGGATTTTCACTTTTGGAGTTAAGCCTTGGGTTCAAAGTTTGAGAATAGATGAAAACATACAGCGAAAAAAATAAATTTTTCTTCCAACTGCAACTATTAAAAACCAAAACCTCACCTGCAAGAAAACTGCATTCCATAGGAACATTCAAAAGACAGCCTGACCCAAAAGTATACTGCTGCTCCAAAAGATGTTGTGAAAGTGATTTATACAGGGGTTTTCCACCAACATTACTCTTGTTGACTTCTAGGTCTGGTCAATCCACATTTAACGGGTGTTGGCACTTACTCTCCTACATGCACTAAAAGGCTGGACCAACCAGTATTCACCTGGCTTCCTTACAATATGCTCCTTAGTCTATCTTTCATTTTAGGGCCTTCGTAATGTAATTCCCTTAATTTTACATGATGATGAATCCATAACAAAAAAATACCCATCAAATTTAAGATCATAAACAAACTTTCAAGTCAGTCATTTGAACATTTGAGGGCAACCACCTTAATAGCCCTAATCTCTTATGAACACTCTAATTTCAAATAATTTTCTGTATGGGTCTTAAAGTTTGAGTTTGTTGCACACACATGGTGCTTTATTGTACAATATATAACCTCTTAAAAGATGGTGCCCCCGAATAGGATTAGGATGTTCCGCCCCGAAAAGTTGACACATTGGCATTGTATGGCCAATTTAAAATTGGCCCACTAGTGATTTATGAAAAAACTGCCATTGTAATTTCATTATAGATATGAATTTTATCCCAGACTAAACCAAAATGAAGTTGTGTGAGGAAATGTGCCCCATTTTTGGTCGGTGCTCTGTGGGGCTTGCATGACATAGCATTTTTGGCCCTTCATTTTAACAGATTGAAGTCTATATGGACTTACCAATTAGGGGTTTTGGGGAGAAGGCTAATCCATAGTTGGAAATCATAAAGTATAAAATCGGTCATGACCCTTTATATGTATATACCAGTAGCACATGTATGTACGATATACTTTTGGACTTAAACAATTGTGTCGAATATTAGTACTTAAATGGTTTAACTTTTAAATCTTAAAATTACTTGATTATTGGATGTACATCATAATTTGTGTAACACCTTGTAGGTATGCATGCATGTGTCTTCAAGAAGGAATAATAAAAATATAAATGAGAAAAAAAATGAAGTTTTATTTTCATGAAGTGGGACTAACATTAAGTGTCCAAGATGGCAAACCAGGATAGCATGTCGTGGTTAAATAAACTTAAAATGGCAAATTGTTGGTAAAGAATGGTAATTTTTTTAGAGCCACCAAATTGACATTGGCATATTGCGGCCATGATCTTAACTCATGATGGCAGCAGTTATACCCACTCAAGGGGATCTAAATCAAAAAGAAAACACCCTCTGCACATCTTTTTGACATAATAAGAACCATAAGGTTTTGATAACATTTTCTCTATAACTTATGGACAAGTGAAGATCACTCAAACACCAAGTGATGGTGGGAAGGAAGATGTTCATCAGTAGAGAGAGAGAGAGAAACCGGTGGCAACAAGTCAGAAACAAAGAAAGCATGTGCATGTGCTCGAGATCACCATCATTATATTTGCCTTCTCCATATACAACTTTTTCACTTCTACATAAACATATTTTTTAATTTACTGGAAAACACCTATGACACACTGAGTAGTCATCAAATACAGTCCACACACATTTGATAATATGATTTTTTGATTCAGGTTAGTGGAGCTTTGTCTTCCTGCAAAACTATTTTAGAGTCAGTTATACTGCGCAGTATATGACCCAAAGTAGAATCAGCTATAGTAACAGGACCTCTCTTGGACAATCAATGTACCTCCGCTTATTTTTAAAATTGTGGAATTGATTTAGGGCCATTCTTAGTAAGTGTTGTTTTTTAAAATCGAAAAGATGAGAGGCCTTTTTTTTTCTGAGAGACGAGTAATCACTGCCAAATTGAGCCTGCTGCGCAAAAAACAAAATAACCATAATTCTTTTTGGAGCTCCAAAATATCACCCAGCGTTCTTATTCCCAACAAGTTGCCAATTTAAAGGCTGACTCAGAGATTTCCCGATGAGGGCGCGCCTCATTTTCAAACAAAATTCATGTTTTTGCATATACATAATGCTTGGCTATATACTAATCACTATGTGAAATAGCTAAGCCAAATCGAAGTCTTCCTATAAAAAATCACGCCTTTGTTTTAAAATTCCGGGTCTGGAAAATTTGTTTATACACAAATCCTATGGCATGGATTACTACACTTAATGTTAGGCATCCAAAACGAAAAATCGTTCATCTCACCTTTGAAATTGAACGTTTAAGAGACGTTAGGGATAAAATAAAAAAAGGAAAAACATTTTTAATTAATACAACAAAAATATATATTTTGAATTCTGAATCGTTTTAAGTTCATTTAGCAAACCATGCCTCCTTCCAGTGGCCGTTTTGGACGCTTGGATATTTAAGCCCAGTTAAGGAAGTTAAAACTTGATTTCACGTAGTCGTAGATGACATTTCAATCTGTAATGAAATTATCATGGCGGTTTTACATAAAAAGGCAGCCTTTTTGAAAAGGGCAGGACATGCTAACATGCAGCTTTTCGGGCCAGAAACCTCTTGTTCCTCTTTTTTTGGGTTTTTTTTTTTTTTTTTTTGATCCCAGTCAGGGGGACATCACCTTCAAGGTCGATATCTATGGGAAATTAATCAAAATTGGTTTGAATGACAATGAACCAAATATTGGTCATGTCAGTATGCGAATAAAAAACTGAGTCCACTTGGTCATGGGAAAGAGGATTGGTGAAAATCAGTTCACTTTTGTGGAGAACAACATCTAACATACACACTTATACAAGACCGCACCAAATCAAAGCCCAGTTAACCAAACCAAAGACCAACTACCCCAAGCAAACCAGCTTAATATGATGAAAGTAAACATTAGTATCTCCCAATATATCTACAAGAACACTTTTCAATACGCACGGTGGTAGCTCTGAAATATTGATCCTAGAATCCAGATTGAGAGAAGCACTGCGAGCTGCTGATGATGCAAACGATTCCCCTGAGTTTTGACTGTTGTGATCGTTTGCGCCACTGTCCATTGGTAGTGCAGATCGACTCGACCAGTCTCCTCCTCATCTAACATGCGTCCAGAGGGCTAGGTAGCCTTTTTCTTGGTGCTGTAAAATTATTTGACTAACATCAGTACATTACTAAATATATTGTATGAGGTGTATGTCATCTTCCATACCAAGCCATAAAAATCATTGACGATCTCAATTTCAGCATGTCAAGTATAGCATGGGTGGCATACCAAGCATCTCAAAAAATAAAACCATAAAATTTGTGGTACAAAACCCTTCTCATGATCATTGCAGTTGACGTATGCCAATCCACCAGTTGACAGATGTATTTTAGGGCATGGTGATAACTTCAAACAACTCCATATTAAGACAACCTCTGACGAACCCCACTCCTCCAAGAGTCACTCTGAGCAACTTTGGTGACTACACACATTCTATCCCTTCTTTTGAAGCAGCTGTTGTTTTTTTACAAAAAACCCGTACTTTCAAATGGTCTAATGGAACGCTTTACCTCAGGTAAACTAAACAAACCCTTTAAGAAATCCCCTACTGCTTATTATGACCACAAGTTTCATCATATCCAGTAAGGCAAAGTAGCATGTATAAATAGATAATGGCAAAGATATACAAGACTGGAGAAGGACTGAGAAATCATAGATGATAGGACGTAGAGAGAGGCACACCCTCAAAGTCACTTATTTTATGTGTGATTGAGTACCGAATAATAACAACCACCTCACACAATTGGTGTCATATGACTTATTTTTATGAATTTATAGCTCACCCTACACACAAGTATAAAAATTATAATGTAGCAAATGGTAGGCATGAGTAAGAATGGGTACAATAAAATGGACCAAAGAGTTGGATCCCGTCTCTCACCTAATACAATAAAGAAGGCAATAAAAAATGCATCATCATCACTTGGCTCAGTGGTTTTTGAACCAAAAATTAATTCTGGTATACTTTTCTACCTAAGGTGGCTCTTCAACCTCACAAGTTTTTCCACTTGTTCATCTCCTGATCCACCATCAATTCATTCTTTTCAAGGTGTAGTCATCATTGCACCTTGCTTGCTTTAATATAGTCCTATAATTTTTTAAGAGTTTAAAGAAAATAAATGACTTGGTGGTCCTTGGGTACAACCAAATAAGCATAATCTGCAGTAAAAACACGTAATAGAGCATAAAATTTGTAGGATAGCATGTCAAATCTGAAATCAAGCACAAACATCTTTTACACAGAAAATATTTATTACATGTCAATTTGCCATCAACTATGTGCAATGACCCAATGAATTTGTCACATTAATTACGCCTTCACAGCCACTTCACACAATTCTTCCTATGTTACATTGTTATTAGTTCGAGGATTTTATTTCCTGTCATAAATGGAGGCTTTACGTTGCTTGCTGTAAGTTTTTGCATAGGGTGAACCCTGGCTTGGGGGTTGACTTGGTTCCCATATGGGGCTACCATACAAAGAGTGCAGTGTGTTCAGCCCCCCCCCCCCCCGGGGGGCCTTCCCCATTAGAATAGATCAATTTCAAAGTCCCCTTTGCACCATTTCCAAAAAACAATTGTTTCAAAGCTCTTTACAATATTAACAAAAACGGAGCAAGGCTCCTGGTTGCCTTCATGGTCATTACAAAAGCAAATCGTTTTTTTCTACATCAAAAATGCATCTATCCGGACAACGCACCACCGATAGCAGGGGAAATTCAAAATCAAATGTTGATTTCTAGGGGCATATGCAAGATAACCACTACACCTAGACCCACACGAAATTATGTTGTCTTGTACACCTATAGTCCTCTAAAACACTGATCTTGATGACTACTGCACACCACATGTTAAAAACATTTAGTCAAAGCTAAACACCGTCCCCATACCTCATATGGGAAGGGAAGTTAGGGCTAGTATTCTCAAAGGGAGTCGTCCTCACTTTAAAACCCCTGATTTAAACTGAGGTGGTGGTGCCAAAGAAATCCCAAATTTTGACATCATTAGTTTAAGAAACCTAAAAGTGAATTCTATACGAAATATTTTCTGATTCTTAAATTTCAAAACCATTGGGAGCCTAAGAATCAACTCATCCACTGTAAGGGTTATATTGCGGTTTTTTTTTATGAATAACGGACAAGGACGAGGTTGTAGGTGGGTCATGGGAACATCATGACCGACCCACATCAAAGCCGCCTAAATCGGAACTTTGTTTTCTGTATGGCTGTTATCATTTGGATTCGTTTTGGGTGAGTGCTTTATTGAAAGAGGCTTTGGCCCATTGGCCCCGTCGTTGTTTTTAACCAGGTTGTCCTATCAATAAGGCCCTTTTCATCTTTACAGTATACAAAAAGTGTGATGTACTATTAGGTGAGAAATTCCCTTATGGATAAGATAATTCCTACCCATCCCCGGATAATGTTGCACACTTCAGAGTATGTTTGAAGACAAAAGGTCCTTCAGAATTGGGGGGTGTGGATCAACCCTGTTTTAAACCTGGTTTAAAGTCTCAGAGAGATTACCAGCCTAAGAGCTCTGTGTACTTGAAACTTTACCCTTATTTGCATTAATCTTGCCACTATTTGGTTCTACAGGCCTAAACACGAGATGGATCGATATTATATGAACCCATTACTGTTCTCATATGTGACCTAAAATCCGCTTCTATAAATCGGTCTTTAGTACAGAGATTTCAGTTGACGTAATAGGTTCTGTTTGACTTTTAATTAAATGAAATTTCATGACCTTGGCATATATCCCTGGTTATGATGATTCATAGACAAAATGTTATTTTCCAGAATCATAGTTAAAGAAGTGAAGCAACAGAAATCAAAAATTGTCTGAATGTATGCATATCTCACCATTTTCATTTATGCAGTTTGAGTCTGTACTTGATGTGCATTTTATAGGCCACTTGTCAGCAAGCAGGCCAGTTCCAGCCTAAAGCGGTAGGCAAGCAGCAAGAAGAAAAATCACCCCTGTGTCATCCATGCACTCGTCGGTCCATTCAGTTCATACCCGGGCTAGCCTGGGTCGTTTACATCCTTGCTAGCATTATTTGCAGCTACCAAAACTGCAGCACCAGATGCTCCTCGAGCTTGACTGTCAACACTTTGCTGTGGAGATATTAAATGAATGGTATAACAATGTTCACAGGCCTGATTTCTTTAAATTTGTTGATAATCCTCTGACAAGTCTTTTTGGAGTATTTCAGTGCCTACAACTTACACACCAACACAATTACGACATTTTTCTCCATGTCTAACACTTTGTGCTCCACCAATGGCAAGACTACCGCAGCGGGCGGCAGTGTGTAATGTATGCCTGGCACACACTTGTGGCCCCCTAGAAGCTCCACGTGGAAAATGAATTACTTTCAGCGCGCGGTAATAACAAAAGGCCAATCAATTCTTGCCTACTTCGGTGTGAATAAGTGTATAAGATACACATAACTTGTATGCTATATCTTCCGAGACAATCAACCAACCTCTTTGCTTGGTCCTTGGAAGCACACACAGCACTGGCTGAATATGGCCCTGCCCTAGCATGATGCAACAGCTCCCACACAAAGAATCTGGACCACGGGACTCAACGAGACCTTTGACAACCATAACTGGCCGCCTCTTCCCCACTTCATCTGAATTTCTACCAGTGTCTTTCAGCATTGCACCTGCGCACTAACCGCGGAGGAGCACCACTCGCACCAAACTAAGTGCATATGGCCCTGCTGGTACGGCATCACCTGCTGCATAACACTTCAAAGAATCACACCAACTCTGTAGACAGAGACTGCGCTCTCGCCAGCTTTCTCACTTATCTGGCCGACAATGATGGCACTCTGCTAACCTCCATTTCCCATTATTCAAAACATCTTTACAGACATTGAGTACTGCTGCCTGCTAGATTATTCAAGACCACAGATCAACTCTCTATTCACACCTAAGACAGAATACCACCTGCAGCAACCCTCCCACGCAAGGAATGGGTCCCCTTAAACCGGATTCGCCCAGGGTCCGGTCGCTTCACATAGCAATATTCCCCGATCGGGGGCTGCGCCAGCGCAGCCTGCCAATGTGGTTCTCCCCATCACAGACTGCGGATCACATTCTCCAATGAGTTCCCTACCTGTCGTCCGCCGGTGGATACAGGTATCTCAAACCCCAACCAAGCAACAGTGAGTTGGCTCCCGTTTCCAAACACATTTAGCTGCTGCCAAATACGCAAGAAGACGGCACACGCACCACATGCATTCCTGCAAACTCATTCACTCTTAACACCCTTGAACATCTTTGCAAACCACCCATATTGGTAAAATAGGACTCTACATTTTTTCTTGGGCTTGACTGTCATCACTTAACTAGAGATGTTTACATGTGGATGATCATTTATCAGTACCTTACATACCAACATCCCATAAGCATATTTTTGCCCTAAAAAATCAATAAAGATCCACCAAACAAAGTAAAATGCCTATAGAGTGCCGGCGGGCAATAACCCTCTTGAAACCCGAGCTGGTTATTCACAACGCTTTAACCTGGATGCCGAAAGATTTCCAGCTGTGGGCTTTACACTCCTCGGAACATGAACGCTGAAAAAGTGCCCACTGGGCAGCAGAAACCCCCTTGCTGATGCCTGCCTGTGGGCCATTTAACAGTTTTTTCCTAATTGGTTAGTTTTTTTCTAACCATTTTCAACATTTTTACCATTTTAACATTTAACATTTTTACATAGAGTAATGCTCAGGCGCATTAAATCACGAGTGACTATTAATTGTCTCATGACATTGGTGAAAAAATTGCCTAGACAGTGTCCACTTGGGCATTAAGGCCCAAGGGATGTAGGGGGGTAATCATGTTTATTGGAATGGATTCTGTTAAAATTTTCTAAGCTTGTGAAGAATTTCTTTGAGTATCTGACAAGCCATTTTGTAGGGCCGTCATCGACATTCAATGTCGCGACAAGTCGCCATATTTCTCCCGAATGGACCACAGGCTGACACACAAAACCGGGGCAAAATGACGAAGTATGCCTCCAAAAAACAAATGCAATTTCAAGCAGAAATCTACTTTTCCCATTTCGATACTATTTCAATTATGATTCGTTTCAGTACCAGATCGAAAACAAGCATTTATTACATTAAATTATGCCACCACATCGTGCAAAAGACGGTTGCAAACGTCGCCGCGGTCCCTGTCCTCCAGGGAGTTGACATTGACATGACGGTTATTGACCGGTACCAATGCATACATAGGCAAGCACGTTACATTGTGCCCATGACAGCGTGAGGCATGTTTGTTATCGGGTAGTTCCCCCAAAGGGAAATCATCGTTAATTCACATGTATTGGTGGTATCTATAGTAGGGGTGAGAGTACCACGGCAAGGAAAGTATTCCAACTTTATAAAATAAAAATTACACTACTATAATTTATTTTACCGTGTAGTCTGTAATTACGGTTAGTCGCCCATATTCTGGAAAACATTTGTTTTGTCAATGAGAAAACAACCAGGAAAGTAGGATTCTCAAAATGGCGGCACATGGTACTATCATGGTCACATGCATTTGATGTTTTTGGGTTACTGATTGATGCATTCAGCCGGCCCGGTCGAATTTAACAAGTTATGTCGACATTATGTCGCCGTCAGGAAATTTTTAGCGATATGTCGGGACAGAAAAATAAGATGACGATGACAGCCCTACTATTTTGCAGTGAATCGTTCCAGCTTACAACACGCTGATTACGCATATCTTTTATCTCCATGTCACCCACCCAAAACACACCACCACCAAACCAATCACCCACACACCCTTCAGGAAGTATAATTAAAATTCAGAATTATGTTCACTACCTCCTCCATATCACTGAGGTCACTGGTGCACTCAGTATTTCCAGTTCGGCTCTCCTCTCTAGAAGATCCAAACAAATTTGTACGTGGAGGGTAGCAGTGTATGGGCCTTTTCTCTTGAGCTGCTCTGGATGCGGAGTGAGCCCCTGGTTGCTTTGGGTAAGTGATGCTCTCTTTCTCGATCTTTGTTCTTTGTTTGGTCTTTTCGATTGGGGGCCGAAAGTGACAGATCAGCAAATGTAGGGCTTGGTTTCCAATTCCACTCTAAAATTTACACAAGTTTGTCAAATATCTTTAAAAACACAATGGTTCTCAGGTTTGTACATGGATCATTGATGCCGGATGCAATTTTTTACATGTACATTTTGTATATTTTTTTAAAAATGTTATTTCAATATTATAGGCTTCAAATGCAACAAATTCAAAGTGACTCATGTATTGAACAAGCTGAGAAGTACTTTTAACGCAGCAAAGATAAGTGAATGTATGCCAAAAAAAGACCTAAAAAATAATGCTAATTTTATTTTAGTAATTAATGAATACAACCATTTTAACATTTTACATTTTTTTGGAGAGAGGAATGCACATCCCTATTTGCACTTTTCCATACAGAATTATGGTCAAATTAGAGTTGATGATGTAAATAAAAACATAATTTCCTTAAACATATTAAAGTGGAAAACTTTTTTTCATAGTTCAAATGATATAATTGTTTAAAGGTGGGCAACCTTACTTATCACCATTCCAATTTTTCATGGATGTTTTCTCCCTATGTGGAACTATATCACCAAAAACATCGACAAACAAATTTTCAGTTAAATCGGTTAAGCCGTTTGGACGGGCAGTTGGTAGGCACTAGGTCAACCACATTGGCAACCAGCAACCCAGTCGGGGTGCGGGAGGCAGCGCGCGGCACCCCAGGGGTTTGCCAAAAAATTATACAAAAATCAGCCTATTTTTTACTTCTCAGAGGTCCCCCGCACCCCCGATTGCAACACGGGTCCTCCAGACTGGGTAAGGCCAGGGTGGGGATGTTTTTATTCATTAAAATCAAAAATGGAAACATTCAGGCCTCAAAATTGCAATGGGCTAATGAGAAAAATATGAACTTTTGGCATAAAACTACATAATACCCATCGCTCGCACCTACTTTGTATTCATTAACGCAGTATGATGCAAAGTAGATGTTGAAGGGTATGATAGTGTAATTATGCCACACTTTTTTCTGATACCAAATCTCAATTTTGAGGGAATGGGGAACGAGGAGGTCAACTAGGTCACCCACCTTTAAAATAGACAGGACAAACCTGTAAACAAATGGAAATTTGGGCAAATGTACCACACACACACAAAAAAAACACCAAATTTGATCTAAAAAGTGGTCCTCTCACTTCTCTTTCCAACCGTGTTCAGCAGGGACAATAAGCGTTGCATGAATAACTATTTCATTTTTGCTTTTAGAACCTTGAATAATTGGAACAAGCCCCTAAAATACATGCATTACACGATACATGAAATCAACCTACATAGTTATTTGGATTATCGTCGTCGTTTCTCCAAATCCAGTTGAAGCGGAAAATGTCATCCACACTTGTTGGTTGTCGATTGCCGCGTGAGGGTGCACCATTGCCAACTCCACGTACACGAGGCTCTGATGCCACTATTTCTCACTACGGGCACTCCTCCTGTAGCCATTGCGCCCTAATTAAGATGTGAAATGGAAGTTCAAATAACAGCAGCAAATGTAGTTTAATTAAAAAATTATACTACAGGTACAATTTAACCCTAACAACGTCACCGGGCTGTCTACCCAAAAACAGCAGAGAGTACATGGAATCAATACATTCGTGTCTCTTGACGTAAGAGAGTCAATCAGAGTCATTTCTTGACTTTCAATGACTGTCGGACATTTTCCCGCGAGGAATTACTTGCGGAAAATCGTTTTAACGGCCGATCGTCAAATGGGTTGTTCTGCCCGCAAAGCGGCCAAAAGTAATAACAGATCATGGTGTTTTTTAACGTCTTCGGCCGGAAGCGACGAAAGTCAAATCAAAGCAATGACGGAATGTATGCTCTACTTCCGGGTTAGTCTGACTGCTCATGTCTAGATAGTCTTAACTTTTTATGGCTGTGTTATTATGTAGACTATCTAGTCATGATGAGTTGTGTGTAGTGAAAGTTCCATTTAACCCTAACCCCACAAGACACTTTCCCAAGGGGACCACTGAATCTCACCAAACCATACCGCGAGGATATCAATCACATATAAATCACTGAATCTCACAAAATCACAATT
>JAMKCH010030476.1:0-15698 GCA_023653785.1 Ophioderma brevispina
TTTAAGGTGTGTACTCACACTCTGAAACCAGTATAGCTGGAAGAAATACCTATACTCGAGCTTTTCTAAAACTGTTTCAAATTCGCGTTCCTTTTCCGAAGTTAAACGATATTAATAAGTTGGCAGTGGGAATTTAAAAAAAAAAACTATGAAGCATTCCCACGTTTGTCTTTTTATGACAAAGTGTGTCGGCCCCTATCTGCTTGCCAATGCGATTGGGCACAAAAAATTCCATGTTTTTTTGCTTGTACAGCTAAAATGTAAAATAAAGCCTTAGTATCAGTAGAATGTTGTGTGTGTGATTTAAGATTTGCATCACTTCTTCAATGTTTTTAAAATGATTATTGACGTTCCAAGTTATTGAGTCAATTCTTCACAAAATGGAAGATAATCAACAGAAGGCCTATATGTGCAATGTTAAAGACCATTGCCTTTTAATTTACGTCATTTTTCCGACCGTATATTTTACTATTAAGTTATCTGAATCCCTTCTATTTAGCAATTAACGTTTCCATAAAAATGACATAATTATTGTCAGAAAAAATTTCTTATATCTATATGAAGTGTACATTAAAATGTGATTTTGGAGATTCCTGGATTTTACAAGAGGCAAAGTAATAATAAGGATCGTCATTTAACTTTACTGCCTGAAATCGGTAAAGACAAGCGACAATGTCCGGTCACAAAACCTATATAAAATCATATTTTATCATGTTATGAATTGGACATTTATAAGGGACCTGTGAAAGTTGTTGGAAAACAAAATACTCTTGTCACCTGAGGTGTATTCATAGACTTTTTGACATATAATTATTAAAGAAAACACACTTTCCGAAAGACAATTGTAAAGTGTGTTGAAAAAATCAGGAGAAAGACTGCGTAGTTTCGGAAAAAAGAAGGACATTTAGTTACTTGATGGCCCGTTTAATATAGCAAGATAATCTTTGACTCAAGTGGTTTTAAGTGCGTGAAATTCGTAAACCAGCCACATAGGCCTACATGGCACGTCATTGCTTCATGATGGTAACGGGACAAACAAGCGTGCATGCTATCTTCAGAAGACGCACAGTGTAACGCAAAGGGTGGTTTTTACGCGCGGGGACAGCTAGGAACGCCAAGTCGCGATTTTGGGAGAAATGTCTGCTGGAGACTGGTTGCGCGCAGCTAACGTGACCCAATCACCTTAAGTCTAAATTTTTCATCTGATAGATGGAAATTCACTCCAAAACCCCCATCTGTAAAGTCTTGTGCCGATATTTCAAACCCGTTTTGAAGCAGAGAGCTAAAACGTGATTTTGTAAAGCCCCATACAGTACTGTATAAAATTAATATTTGGCCAACCAAAATGGGGCATATTTTGCTCATAACATCCAACTAAACATTATTTAGCCCTAAGATTTCACAGGGCAAAGGAGAAAAATAGTAGGCTGTCTTCTGATACCAAAATTTTGACCACTTCCGGGAAAATCTGGCGTTACCCTGGGGACTAGGCTATTAGTGATCGACATGGACCTTTTAGTGTAAAATTTTCTTCTTTTTTCCATGCTTTGGGAGTGTAGTGCAGTAAGGGCAATCAAAATGATCCTAAAAAACAAAGAACACGTAATAGTTCATAATAATATTGATGGTAAATGTTCTAAGTTCATTATTACTAAATGATCTGTGGCTATCGTACTGAACACTTTTACTAGGTTTTAGTGAACAAATGACTATTCTGGCAATTTCTGAAAATGGCCAAATGCAGGATCTCTGTTGCACTAAACCCTCATTTTTTTTTCTAACAACAGCAAAAATTATATATTATTAATATATTATTAAATCTTAGCAAACCTTGACTGGAGTCATATTCCTTCCTTTTTTTTGCGTTAATAAGCACCTGCAAGCTTTAGTGCAACAGCTGTGTACATCTTCTCAGCTTTAGCTTTACCTCAGGGGAAGAGTAGGATCACACTCTTATCGGGTGATACTGAAATAGATGAAAAAGACTTCAAATGTCATTCATTGAATACCTGGTTGACTGTATTGACACAAAAGGTGGGTTTATATGACCTAGGAAAGTGGAAATTGCAGCTGTTGCCATATTTGTAGTGCATGAAAGGAGTTGATGTGCCCCTGTTTTTGTGTGATTTTTTCACAACTTATCTGTTGGTAACCTTTGATTTTGCTGGGTAATTTTGTAACTGCATTACAGGGATAAGCAGTGATAATGTGAAAGAATAAAATAGTGAATTTAATTATCTAGCTTATACATCAGAGACAAGTGTGTACAATCTAGTTAAACTATAATGCTAGGGGGAAAACCTCAGCACAAAAGTTGAGAGTATTGATGAAATTTGTCATGTCATCTCCAGCAAATGACATCTATAATTTGCATGTGATAGTTTCTATACCCGCTCCCTACAAGAAGCAATGTCACATTTTGAATTTATAATTGAGACTAATGCTGGACCGGGCAGTTAACTGCACTTCAATGGCAATAAGTTACCCACTCCCTCCATGGGTGACAATCCATCCATGGTTGAGCTTGGGAGTATAACTTCCCATGTTTAACCTGCATTGGGTTATATAAGAAGCGTAAAAGCTCAAGTAAGGGTGCCACTTATCAATTTAATAATAAAGTGAAAAAAGTCATCGTTTTTCCAATACAGAGATGTAAAAGCGGAGGTAGTCCCATTCCGAAAATCAAAATTTGAACCAAGGCAGGCCAAGATTTAGCATAGCATCCGGGATGAAGTCTCCGGGGAAGGGGAAGGAAGTGTTCTACGAAATTTTAGGGTCAAAAGACGCTTCTCTAAAATAAATTGGTACTTAAAACTTGGGTTTTTTATGCAGTTTTACTTGTATCTCAGAATTTTTTTTAAAAATTAAAAATTAAAAAAAATTGTTTTACATTTCCAAATGGCCAAAAATTCTGGAAAAGTTACATCTCTGCAATTAGGGGTAGTGCTAATTGGTTGCCATCAAGATAGCAATTAACCTCCTTTTTTTAAACAGACTTGGTGCAGGATGTTCAATTTTTTTTAAGGTTCAATTTATTTATTCAGCATAACATATCGAACGTTTACAGAAATGTATAATACAGTATAATATATAATATTACATAAAGTATCAATTGCAGACTGTACTAAGATAAACTGGTGAGGCAAATGATATGATATGCTAGGACCAGTATTCTATGAAGAGTATTCCAGATGTGGGCAGGTGGTGACACAAAGGATCTCTGATGGATCTAGATCAGATAGTAAATCAAAAGTAAACATATCTTAGCAAATCTGTGAAAAAATTTTAAAGCTGATTTCAACTGATTTTGGTAGGTACATTTACCAAAAAAAGTGAGTTATCGTAGGGGGTGGGGAAATTGGTTTTTCGAGAGTCAAAGGTCAATAACAGGGGTCAAATTTTGAAATTGATCCAATCATGTTGAAAAGTTTACCAAGTTAATAGTTTAATCATAAGGATTCCAAAAAGGTATAGTTTGTACTATGTGTGGCCGAAAGTTTTGGAGTTATAGGCTAAAAACAGCAAAAATCAATAAAAACTGTCATTTTCAGTTGTACAGGGGTCAAATTTTAAAATTACTCCGATTTGGATGAAAAATGGTGCCAATTATTGGTGGAGCTCATAGGATTAAAATAAGGAATAGTTTTGACTGTCTTAAATGCTTAGTTCCCAATGTAGGGGGCACCAAAGGTCAACATCCATTGCATTCAATGGGGCTTGACCTTGTTTCCCTCCTACTTCGGTAAGTAAGCATTTAAGACACTCAAAACTATTCCTTATCTTTATTCTATGAGCTCCATCTATAATTTGCACCATTTTTGTCCAAATCGGAGTCATTTTTAAATTTGACCCCTGTACAACTGAAAATTATCCTTTTTATTGATTTTTGCTGTTTTTAGCCTATAACTCCAAAACTTTCGGCCGCAGATAGCACAAACTATACCTTTTTGGAATCCTTATGATTAAATATTAACTTGGTATACTTTTCAACATGATTGGATCACTTTCAAAATTTGACCCGTTATTGAACTTTGACTCCCGAAAAACCACTTTCCCCACCCCTACGATAACTCACTTTTTTTGGGAAATGTTGACACCCATACCTACCAAAATCAGTTGAAATCAGCTTCTTTAAAAAATTTTCACAGATGAAACTTACTTTAAGGATACTACAAGGAACTTCAACAGCAAAGTCATGGGATCTGATGGGAGTACTCAGCCTAATGATTTTCCTTATTTAAAAATTGCACACCAGTAAACTCGTTGTTCACGTTACCAAATGCGCATTGTAACCATTTTATTTATCAGCCTCATTCGTGCCTGTTACAATCTCCTCATACTACAGATTTTGTTTGAAATAGACTAACCTCACTGCAAAAGCTGAAAAGGCGAGCATTGGCCTTACCTGGGCAACGTCTTTTGGTAGCATCTCGTTATCTCTCAGGAGCAGCATGATTTGGCATCAAGAATAGCATACAGGTCGGTGCCCCCCACAGATCATCTACATGCATCTCTTCACATTTTCTCAGTAGATCAGTCAATTGAAAACGTGAAGACAGGAGAATATTGTATCATCAGGAGAAATGTTATTTCAACATTAAAAAATATTGCTTACACAGATCTGAAGGATACCTGCGGGTCATGGCCTTCGCTTATTAATTTTATAATGTCCCCCGCCAACTTTTGTCGGCAAAGGGGGACTATAGAAATGCCCTGCGTCCCGTGTGTGCATGTGTGACGTCCCACGCATTATCTCGGGAAAGCAAGTTAGTGTCCATCTTTGCAACATAGATGAATCTCAAGTAGGAGTTGGCTGGGATGTAAATTGGGTCAGGTGACATAGGTCAAAGGGCAAATGGTCAAAAAATAGGTCAATTTGGTCAAAAATAGGATATCGTGTGATAAAGCCTTGTAAGCAGGATATCTTTTGATCTAAGCAAAGTAATGGGTTGTCCATCTCGCACCATAGATGTCACCCTTGTAGACGGTGGATGAGTTCGGAGGTGGCATGTGTGGCAGGGGTTCAAAGGTCAAATATGGTCAAAAATAGGGTCAAATGTGGTCAAAAATAGTGATATATTGCTATAAGCCTTGTAAACCCGCAATATCTTTGGATCTTAGCAAGTATGGGTGCCCACTTGTATGTGGCCTGGGTCAAAGGTTCAAATTCGGTCAAAAATGGATTTTTAAATTGCTATAAGCCTTGGCATGTGGACAGGATGATGATTCTTGGTGGGTGTGGTCAACTTTCAATGCCAACAATGAAATTGACGGTCTTCAGGTCATGTGGGGTCATTCAGGTCAAATGAGGTAATATGTATTAACCTTTTGTCAAAGTGTGGGTAGGATGATGAAACTTGGTGGTTGGAGTCAACATTCAGTGCCGAAAAATTTGAAGGTCATTCAAGGTCATGCGGGATCCTCAAGGTCAATGGAATTAAATTGCCTATAGCCCTTGTCAATTGTTGTAGGATGATGAAACTTGGTGGGTGTGATCAACATTCTTTAAGCTGCCAAAAAATTTGAAGGTCATTTCAAGGTCATGCGGGGTCAGTCAAGGTCAAATGGAATTAAAGTTGCATATGGCATTGTCAATTGTGGTAGGATGATGATAATTGGTGGGTGTTGTAAACATTCAGTGCCAAAACAAATTTGAAGGTCATTTCAAGGTCACGCGGGGTCATCCAAGGGCAAATCACTAAGTATGTGGTAGGATGATGAAACTTGGTAGATGTGGTCAACATTCATTGCCGAATAATTTGGAAGGTCATTTCAAGGTCATGGGTTATTCAAGGTCAACTAACCCAACATGTGGTTATAGGTCATGAAACTTGTGGGTCGACATTCTAAACCGAAAATTGCGAAGGCCTTTCAAGTAAAGGGTAGGGTCATCAAGGTCAAATAACATACAAATAGTGGTATGGTCAAGGTAGTCAAATGTACGCGTCAAATTGCAAACTGCTCTGGCAGCAGCCCTCAGTGGTTTGAGAACCACTTATTTCCATCCCAGTCTTCCCTGAGATCTTAAAAATTATATTTCCCTCCATTTAGCATCGCGACGGGCGGGGACCTTTGTGGTTCGAGAACCGCCTTGTTCAACCTTAAACTTTCTTTAGGCAGGATAGCCCATTCAGTGACAAAGCACTGAAGGGGCATATGTACACACATTGTACATTGTATAGGGTGCTTGCACAGCAGGTCAATATTTCTCTTGGCCAGACCTTGCCTCCAGATAACCCAAGCCATGCATCAATACAAAGGAATCACCTGTAAAATAGCTGAGGTTCAGGTGAACAGGTGCCTGCAATTGTATTCTTCGCATCCTGGATTGTCTGGAGGGCAAACAAAGTCCATATAATTTACCATCCGTGCAAGGGCCCTATAAATGAACTTAAAGGAGCTTGTTCCGATTTTGTCTATCAATGTTTCTCTCTGATCAAGAGAGCGGCACTTATATTCGACCAACTTACCATGGGACCAACTTCCGGGGTTTGCGTTTTTATGCTAGATGCGATAATGCATAGTGCACCGCCTATAAATCCTGTTGCTAATATTGATTGTAAAGGGGGATGGCCCGATTTAAGTATAGTAATTTTTCATCTTGATAGAATGGCCTTCACCCCAAAAACCCCATCTGTAAAGTTTCGCGACGTATTTTTTTCAATATTTTCAATCCGTTGATTTGAGAGCTAAAACTGATTTTTGTAAGCCCCATAGAAGTACTGTGTAAAATTATATTGGTCGATCGACCAAAATGGGGCCCATTTTCGCTCATAACTTACCAACCACATCTCTGGCCCTAAATTTACAGGTAAATGAGAAAATAAGCAGCTTTCTTCTGATACCACAATTTCGACCACTACTTCCGTAAAATCTGGGGTTCTGGGGACAGGCTATTAGCGATCTGGGAGCCATGCCCCTTTAACCATTAAACAGCATTTTTTTGTCAGTATTTTAGACAAACATGCTTTGGAAACTGAAATTTTAGACATACGAAAACACAGCCTTTCTCAGATATCAAAATTGATACACTTCCTGTTAAATCAGGGGTCCCAACGACAATCTGAACAAGCACCTTTAATACATTATATATTAGAAATAAGATAAAAGATACTAACTACACCATAAATACAGAATAAATAAAATACACCATATAAAATTAACTACTACTACTTACAACTACAGTAGTACAAAATATGCTTACACAGATTTACAAATTTCGATGCTTTAATTAAGCTGCCTCATGAACTCATTGTATAGTTTATAGCTTTAAGCTAGGTAGACTATTCCATATTTTGGTTGCTCTCATAGGACATATGTTTTGCCTGCAATTGAGGTTCCAAACACAAAGAGTTTGTTGTTGCTTCTGGTACCACTTAAAATGAACTGAGTGCAGAAAAGTGAACTGAGAGGAAGGTAAACTGGCAAGAACCTGTGACTACATTTAAATAAGCCTTAGCCACGGTTAGACAACAATTGTTACTTTGTTCCACTGCAGTGTATACATCAATCGTTAAACAGGAGTTCTAAATCAGCTGATAAAATTATACGAGCTAATCTATTTTGAAGAAACTTGAAGTGTCTTCACGATTGTTAGTACAGTTCGACCAGACAGGGTGCAATTCGTCAAAAGTACAACAAAGTATCTTTTGGAATATAATATTTAAGTCTTCTAATAACACCGCCAAGTTTAGAATACAATGGCAAACATTTATGATTGATATGATCAGACCAGGGCATCAAAGGTCCAGAATAACATCAGATATTTAAACTGATCTACCCTTTCAATAGTAATATACAGTGCAGAGAAACCTTTGAAATTAATGAGAACATGACATGTACCAAGACCCCAATAAACTTGGTTTCTTGACATCAAAAGTGAGTTTGTTATCATCAAACCATTTTAGACATTTTGATTACATTTGACTGAAATTCAAATCCAAGAGTGTGAGGGGTTGTCTGAAATACAAAGAAGTGATGTATCATCGCATAATAGTAACATTTACCTTTAACCCTATTTGAAAGATATTGACACAATAATAAAGAGAGGACTCAAGTATAGGAGCCTTGGGGAATTCGCATGTTTATATGTTTGAATCAGACAAGTATAGAATGTTTACGCCCTGAGTTTTTGTCGCTGATATAGGATCGGTTAACGACGTTAAGTCATGACCAGTAATACCATTTTGTGAAAGTTTATCAATGAGAAAGAATGGTATACTATTTATCACAATAACTTTTTACAAGTTACGCCTCCACGCCATCCAGAAGGGCGGGGCTTAGCAGTCTATCGCACAGCCAAATTTACACGCATCACGCTTAAAGTACGTTTCTTGTAAAAGGTACTTTGGGACAGAGAGTATAACCAGTCAAAAAACGCCTTTCTGAGATCACAAGAAACATGCCAATTGAATGTCTATTATACCTCTGATGTTGTCTAAGTTTATTAACACCTTTGTTTTTACACCAGTGCAAATTTGAGGGAAATTTGTATCCTCAAAAAAAAAAAAATCCCCTCCTGTCCTTAAAGAAATTGAGATTTTTATATCATTTGTACTGTTGGGAAGTAGAGTCCATGTATGTGTGCCTATCTTATGTACAGATTCGAGCAGACCATGAAGAAATTCGTAATTGTGGTTTTCTGTCATTAAATGGACAGAAATACTACACTTGAGTGGCCTATGGGCAGCACAAATACAAATATCACTCATAACATCAAATGCACTTGCAACATCGAATAAACTAAACTGTTGGAAATAACCTATTGCATCATAAATATGCTAGGATCACAAATGCACCTTAGAAAGCTATCACACTAAGAAATTTTTTTTTTTTAAATCTAATTTGTTTTAAGGTCCACCGTTCTTAAACTCACACCCTCTCAAAAATTATTGCTCGAACTATAGCGTAGTCTAGAAAGGGGCTATATGCTTTATGTGAATTTTGGTTTCGCGATCCATACTCGTTCCGCAGGTTTTCTCTGGGTACTCCGTTTCCTCCTGCATCTAAAATCGAGCTTCTGGCATAAATCTTTTCTGTATTATGTTTTCTCTATGTGCTGACGCCTTTGCATGGCAGCCCGCCATCGCCTTGAATCACGTTTATGTGGAAATTCGCGCGTTTTAAAAATACAACTATTATTTTTATTATTATTACTTATCGTCGTGGCCTGAGCACGGGCTAGAACTAGGAGCGTGAAAATTCCTATCTAAGCCACCTCGGGTACATTATTTGTGCCTTACCAGCTTACTGTACTGTCATCCATGGCCATGGCCTGATGGCAGGAGACAGTTCCTCCAGTACACGGCCTTCTATATAGTGAATAGTCATATGATATAGCCTGGCTGTGACTCACACAGCAGCTCAGTTTTCTGGACCACACCTTCGCAGCAGAAATTAAAACAACACAAATACACAAACAAACAGATAACAATCGATGAAATTGAAGAAAAAATATTCGAATATGAAGAAATCAGATCAGAGGCATTCTGCAAACTCAGCATCATCAGGCGAAAGCTGTTTACGCATGCGTTATATTACATACAGCCCGTATAACGTACAGCCCGTATGCCTATGTAACACCTAGCACAAAATCGAAATTTGTCTGATCATTGTATTTACAAATTATGAGATTTATATCTCTCAGCTATATTTTTCGTCCATTATTTAAAATAATCACTCTCTATATAAACGAAAAGTGTTTTGTCGAAATATATATACGCATTTCAAACGGCGAAAACGTCCCCCGGGGAACCTCGTGCATGCGTGCAGGGAATTCCCACACAGTCAACTGCACAATACGCGAGGTGCATTCCCGGCTGCGGGCCGATTGTACTGTAGAACAGTGCCACACCCTTTTTAAATTAAAAAAGGATCTTCTGAGCTGGCTGTTTTACTGTCTCTGAGCTGTTCTTGTGACTTATCCTACTCTAATCTATATGTCTATTCCTTGGCATCGACATTCACTTGCATGTATCATAATTGTCTGCAGCATCAGCTTCGCCCGTCCTTCACGTCAGACGTGCTAACTTATGAAAGCAAAAGCCAATAGACGAATTACTCTGATTTGTGTGCTATGTAATTAGAGGTGTGTTTATTTCTCCCTCAAGGTGCATTGTAAGGAGATTATGTAGAATTTAATAGTGTACCCCAGGTGATATATACTACCACCCACTAGCCATTAAACGTTTTTACAACGTTAAAAAACTTACAATTTGGAACGAAACTTTCGAAAGTTTCGTTTACAAACGTATTTGTGGTTGAGTTTTTTTATGTCGTGTTTATAACGTTGCCTTAAAACGTTATAATTTGTGTGAAAACGTTATTATAACGTTAAAAATCTTTCACAATCATGTAAGACTGTGCAAAGACTTCAAAACGTTTATATAACGTTCTTTATACGTGTCGGAGGGTTCTTTTTTGAACTGTTTGTAACGTTTCGTAAAACCTTTAAAACCCTTTTTCTATGTTAAAAAACGCGTATGCGGTATGGTTGTTGTGACGGACGTTTTGAATCTTTAATAAAAAACGTTTTTTAAACGTTGTGGGATGGTTCTTGTCACGGTTTGCTGACGTCTTCATTAAAACATTTAAAAAAGTTTTCTAACGTTACAAAGGGTAATGTGGGTTGATTGTTGCTTGACTTTTCGAAAACCTTTATAAGAAAACCATTTACACGCCCTTAAGGTCGTTTTCATAAGTTTTAAACGTTTTCTTAAATTTCATCACATTTGCTATTTTAATAACTTTTAAAACCATTCTTAGCCAAAAGACGCTGGTTGTTTGTCTGCCAAATTAAACCCAAATACCTCATACTACTTCTAACTAATTGCATCCAACACGTCACAATCACTTAAAACACTTTACAACGGTTCATTTGTGTGTGATACTGCCTGATCAATATTTTTTTTTTCTTCTTCGTATAGCTCCATTTCTTTCTTACTTAGTCCATTCCATCTTACTACCTAGTATTCTGTCGACTGATCCAGTCTTTCTTTTTGTTTCACTCAGCTTTCCCTTCTATACTGTTTTCTCCTGTTCTCTTCTCCATTTCATCTTCTGAAGTTCAGATCTGGGAACTTTTCTGTGATCAAAAATAAAAACGACAACGGACGCGTAAGGTTAGAATAAATAATTAATAACTTTTGAATACTTTGTATATACACATTCAATAAGCAATCTGTCTCGCGCATATGAGTGCTTATATCCTGTTTTAGAACAACCCAGATTTACTGTGGACTCTTCACGAGCCTTCCAAACAGGCGAATCGACCATTTTGGCGAATTGAGTTTTTCTGCCTATAATGACAATTATATCAGACCTTCTTTTCGGATACCAATATTGAGCAAAAATAACTCCATTGATAGTGGAAGTAATTGACGCGTCATTTTATTTAAAACACCAGATAACAATATCAGTCAGACGTTTTTAATTTTATTGAAAACAAAGTATTTATTTAAAACCCGTGTTGGATGTGTCGATTGTGAGAATTAAATGATTTTCGCCGAGTGCCTTGTAACATTGATGCAAGTATAAAAATCAAATGACTTTTAGTATTAAGCTAATAAGCTAAAACTTTCTTGTTTGATAAAATTGGTGATCTTGATTCCATTGACTCTGTGCAAATATGAAAATACATACCCCTCCATAAAAAAAAAAAGATAAAGCACAAATTCATTCCACTTATCATTACGTAGAATAATTTTGATGCCTTTGACCTAAGCCCTTTTTCGATTCCGATGCAAAATAACACGAACGTTCCTCTCTCATATTTCTTTTAATAACTCTAAAAGTACTATAAAAAGCTTAGAACAATGGGCGATTTGACTGTAATTTGGAATAAGCAAAAAGTGAAGTGTGTGTATGTATTGTTGAATTTTGGATAATTTTACTAAGTATCAACGTTATTGTACACGTTGTAAATAAATTTGTTTAGGAAAACAAAGGATGAATTGTTGGAAAATGCGCTAAAAATGAACATTCATGCAAACACTGACAAATCATTTTTCTATTTTTTTCCTTCAAATTAAGTCAATTTAATAATTCTCTAAAATTTCAACTTTGATACTCTAATGTGACTTTTGGTTGATTCGCTTTTAGATTCGTGACGATATAACATTACAGAGTATGCACTTTTTGTGGAACCCGGTATTTTTCTTAAACTAATCAATTCCATCTGTTGATAAATCTACATTTTTCTTCTTGCATTTTCCAGACGGAAACTAATTTGCAATGTTTTGTTGATGATTATTCCGAAAGGGTTGGTTCCATGGTTGCACCCAGATACAGACCCATAAAATAAAGAATTATTGCTAACACATAGGTGTAAAGAAGGAGAGTCATGCGATTTGTCTATTTTTTAAAAAAAAGGCCTTCTTTACATTTTTGTCAAAATCTCAGCAACAATTCGCACTGCTAGTGTTCCTATAAAACAACAGATTTTCATTAGAACTCTCGTTCTAATTGCTATGTGCATAATGTCACGTCGAGCAGACCAATTGTCAGCACTGTAACTCCACACACTGTACAAAAGTATTACAACATGCAGAAAAAAAGATTTTCAAAATCCAAAATATTCAAAAATTGTCCGATCGTTCTTACCAATATGACGTCACTATGATGCCAAGTTTTGTTTTTAGACCATGGGACGTAGACCAATACCAACTGTATCCAATTCTGTAGTGGGGGGTAAGGGAAAAACCAAGTGTAAATTCATAATAATATTACAATCACATAACTGTCTGTTCCCGCCATAAACTGGCACATTTTCTTAAAATATATAAAATGTACCTCATTTCTTTTTTCCCAAATATCAAGACCATGGATATGTATAGACTTCAGCTCACCATGAGCTAAAGATATACAATGGGCCCGATATGTGGGGCCATTGTTGTAGCCGGGTGTTACCACCTCCATGATTCGGGTTGAGTGACAAATACCCGGCCTCTCTCACAATAACGAACCGAGTGTACCTTATCATTATAGGTCGTGGACACTAAATTTTCTTCTAGAAAAACGCGGGTGGTAGTGTAGTAAATTGAATAGAAATGAAGTTAAGCAAGAAGTGAAGGATTTGTTGCGCACAAAGGTTGTTAGGTCAAAGGTTGCCCAGCAACATTCTCTCACGTTTGTTCATGTTTCTTCCTTTTCTAATTAAATGATTAAAAATATGGCCAAAGTTAATCTGAACACGCACTAATAGAAGTCAATATTTATTTATCTGTGAATGAGGTTGTAAGTAGTTTGTCCTGAAAAGGACTCAGTCTAAATTGGAGAGCGAACAGCTGAAATCTCGTCAGCTGCGCGGAAAGATAACAATGGTCCGGCACTTCCCAGATGAAGGGAATTTGAAGTGTTTTACACCGATACCGGGCCGGTGATTGAATATCTTTAACTCCATTTTTGCTGAAGTCTATGTGTATCCACTTGTCACTGATATTGGGAAATGAAAATTGAAGTGACATTTTATTCTTTTTCAAGAAAAAGGCCAGTTTTATTGTGGGAACAGACGATTATATGATTTTAATAATTACTTATGAATTTACACTTTGTTTTCCCCTAGCCCCCGATGGAGACATACAAAAACAACAGCAATAGAAGGACATGTCCAGAGACTATTTCAAACATATGTTTTGCCCGGAATCCAATGAGTGCGAAAGACACTGATTGATTGCCATGTTCCCGTAAATATTGGCGGATTCAACGAGCTGGCGATCGATAAATTGCCGACTGCATGTAAATCTTGGGATATATGGGTCAATATTCGAAATCGTTAACGTTTAAATTTAAAATTTTCACAACTACGTGTAGGCATACCTTTTAAAGGGGTTGCTTTCAGAAAATCCCTGAGTGCTAGTGTTGTCTATTCTTTCTCATCGGCATCTTTATTAACCCATAAAGCTGCATTTGGTAAAAGACAACACGTTATATATATTTCATTATTCTACATTTTCCGTTCAGGCAATTCCTTCTAAAATGTGCTAATATTTACAATACATTTTTAAACTAGCGAGTATCTAAACGCATTACAAAGGTGTTGACGGTAAAAATTCACATGGCTGTAATTAAAATTAGAAAATGGCACATACAATGTTTTTGATTTAATTTGTATGGTCAGATCCCCAAAAAATGTCAATTTTTTAACAAAAGAGTATTTTTTTTTTTTTTAATTTGTGATTTGTTGAATGCGCTTAGGCATTTTAAAGTTTTACAAAATCATTTGCAATTGCTTTTAGCAGGGGACTGTAGTGAAAGGGCGTACGCTTCCGGATAAAATTGTGAATTTTTTCACACAAGTACTTTATGCATTGATAATCCATAAAATTGATGGAAGCACTTGCCAACCCCCCTTAATGGCCCCCAGTTTGGGTTTCAAGGTTATACAGGGGTCAAAAATTTAAAATGTTCCGAATGTGTTAAAAAGCACACCATGGGTGTTTGTCTAGTTACTTGATTCCAAAAAGGTATAGTTTACACTATCTATGGCTTATAGTTCCGGAGTTACAGGGTAAAAAAATGTAAAAAATGGTGAAAAAGTCGATTTTGGTGTGTACATGGGTCAAAAGTTAAAAGTTGCTTTGATTCAGTTAATATGTGGTACAGATTGTTTCCCTAGCTTAAAGGATTGAAATAAGGAATAGTTTGCCTTATCTGTTATGCTTAGTTTTCACGTTATCCAACAAAATAGGTCACAGGTCAATAGAATCCAATAGCTGCCAATAGCTGTTGACTTTATTCGCCATTTTGGTTAATAACAGAGACGTAAGATAGTCCAAACTATTCCTATATTTCTTTCTATGAGGTAAACCAACAATTTGAAACACACTTTACAAAAATTGGAGCAACTTTTAATTTTTGACCCCTGTACAAACCAAAATTGACCTTTCCACCATTTTTTACAGTTTTTACCCCATAATTCCTAAACTATAAGTCATAGGTAGTATAAACTATACATTTTTGGAATTCTTGTAACCAGAGATACATCATGGTGTGCTTTTCAACACAATCGGAACATTTTAAAAATTTTACCCCTATGTAACCTTGAAATCCAAGCTGGGGGCCATTAAAGGGGTGTGGTAAGTGCTTCCATCAATTTTTTTGATTATCAATGTATAAAGTACTTGTCTACCAAAATTCACAATTTTATCCAGATTTGCACAGTTACATATCCCCCACTATTTTAAAATGTACACGATGTTCATTTCACGTCATTGATTAATCACATGGATAAGTTGTCCTATGGCGAATTTTGTAGTTCATGGTGTGATAGTTACACTGCACTTTTTTGCGAGATTAAAATAGTCTACACAACCTTATTTTTTGTTTATTCAATATTCCTCCCTTCTATTGGTAAAGGATCGCTCATTTCCCTAAGTTTAAGGCATAATAAATTAATGTTTCAAAATGTTTAACTATAGAGACGTATTCCAGAATGCTGATTAGTTTAATGATGTTTTAAAGTATGAATTACACTGTGAATTTATTTGTACGTTTCCCATTTATACTGCCAGGCGAAATAAATTAACAGCGAATATGACGTGATACCAGTCTGAGAAAGCTACACGGAATATAATACGCTAGTACAGAGCTTGAGATCGAATACGTACTTGTTATATCCTTGATGAGTTGGGCGTAGTTGCAGAAACCCTGTAATTCATCTTTGAATTGCAGAATCCGTTGTCTGATTTTCTTAATGGAGG
>JAMKCH010030477.1:0-136542 GCA_023653785.1 Ophioderma brevispina
TACTGGGATCAATTCTGCCAACAAATCCCAAACCATTATAGTTTTCCATTCAATTTACTTTATATTTTACAGATATAATGCATATGTTTTACCAAATTAACTGAATTTTAACGTATATGCACCGTAACATGTTGGTTGACATTTGTGGAGAGGCCTTAATAAGTTAGGATGTTCGTCGGTGCTTTTTTTATTCTCTACCATCACAATCTCTGTAAGAACTCGCAAATATAGATTTGGGTTTTCATGGTTTGGAATTGAATCAGTTTTTACAGTATACTGTAACGTCACAGTAATTTAATTTCGGCAGAATTTTGCTGTCAGTAAAATACGGGAAAAATTTATATATTTTTGAGTGTGGCAAAATCGACTCAGATACAGCTCACACATTTTATAATATAACTTCGACCAGACTTCTATAGCCCCCCCCCCCCCGTGTTGTCAAGCGAGGAGATGGATCTCGCATTGATCGATAGCTCACTAATAAGCAGCGTGCGGTTTTCAGATACAGCAAACAGACTAATGCAGATTGGTCTTTTTTGGAAGACTTTCATTTGGCGTTTGGTTATGATTCCCCAAAGTGAAATCTATTATATCTAAAACTTGGAATGTTATTTTTTGCTCAAATTTTGGTATATGAAAAGAGCTTGTGATATAGTATCATAATAGGCAAAAAACTCAATTTCGCCAAAATGCTCGATTGGCCTGTTTGGAAGACTCATGACGATATGGATTGTTAGGGATAGTAAATTCTCAAAGTTATTTTGAACTTGTTTTATTTAGTGATGGGTTTCCATATGTACATTGCCTTATACACGAGGATCTGTTAAGGGGATAAGGACCTTCTTGTTAGTGATGTGTACGATTAAACCTCGTCTTACAGCCTTTTACCAAAGGGAGGGGGTCCTTACCTTCGGTGTCCACAAATTCTAAAAGCTCTTGTCAAAAGCTTAATACAGTAGGAACGACAACGACCCATATAACTTTGGTATACGGCATGAGGATTCGTGGGTACATAGTACGCTATTTTTTTCGCGCGGTTTTAATTAGGCAATTTTAATTAACAAGATGCAGACGTCACAGTTGTTGAAGAAAGACTCTCCAAAGCTTTGGATGAACTCACTCTATTAGGAAGAAAACCACCTACGTGCAAATCCAGCCAAGACCCATGTGTGTGCTTTCCATCTACGCAACCGTTAAGCCAAACGTCAGCGTAAAGTTACCTGGTCTGGAACACCCCTGGAGCACTGTGATAACCCTGTCTACCTAGGATGTTAACCTGGACGCGCACTCTCTTTTATAAGACCCCATCGCGAAGACTAAGATAAAGTATGTTCACTCATAAAAATTTTGACAACCTCACTGGAACAAGATGGGTGCTGTCGCCCAACATACCCTAAGATCGCCGGCACTTGCCCTGTTCTACTCATGTGAGAGTATGCTTGCCCTGTATGGGAACGATCAACCCATGCCAAGAAGCTTGATTCAGCGTTAAATGCCTCCTGCCGCCTTATCACCGGATGCCTCCGTCAAGCATCAACGGAAAACTTATACATCCTAGCAGGAATTGCTCCTCCTGACATCCGTCGTAGCGTAGCGAGCATGCAAGAGCGTAGCTGTCAAATAACTAATGTGAAGCACCCTATGTCTGGACAGATACCTGCTGCCAACCGCCTCAAATCCAGAGAGAGTTTCTTAAGCATAGTCCAACCTCTTGAAACAGTCTCCAAGGAGCTTAAGAGAGTCGCCTTGTGGAAAGAAAGACTTGCCACCAACCAAGTAGCATCTATTGGTATTGAACCCGGTGAACATCTCCCACCTGGAGCTGACTCCCCATGGGCTGAATGGCGATGCCTCAACAGATTAAGAACCAGAATTGGCCAATCTAAGGTTTCCTTGCAGAAGTGGGGCTACCTGGAAGCAGATCAGGACACTACCTGTGGTTGTGGAACTGCACCACAGACAATGGAACATCTCTTGGTCTGCCCACTGCTGGACCAACAATGCACAGACCTTGCGGAATTCAGTAAAGCAGCCAGACGTTGTACCCATCTCTGGCTGGATCATATTTAAGAATCACTGTGTTTGGACACGATAAGAAGAAGCTCAATTGGCAAGAGCGCTGTTCTAGTAATATGTAGGTTGCCGGTTCGAGACTAGCCAAGCGCACTTATTTTCAACACTTTGTGCGCTGGCCAGCTCCAGGGAAAGATTAAAATAATATTCATTTTATACTGTTATTACTCTCACTTTATCATTTTTCCTGATCTCGTTTGTGTGGAGGTAGGAGGAGTAGGATTTTGAGTGCGCCCCCCCCCCCATTATTATTATTTTTTGCAGGTTATGCCACTGTAGACTGAGGTAGAAATATCGATGGAATCAATGTAACAATATTGAAAATACAGTCCGATCAACTTGTTTAGCTTTCACTTGGGAAATCCCTATACTGGGGATTCCCATGTAGTCGTCATTCAGTCATAGTTACTTCTTTCTTATTTTTAGAGTACATTTCTTTGTGTGAAACGATACCATTTCCCAATAAAATAACTATTAACTTAACCACCTATTTCTTCTTTCTGAAATTTTCCGAGAGACATATAAAAGTCCGGTTTTCTCCTAGCGTCAACAGCATTTCTGCACGAGGTTCGTATCTACTTGCGTCATGCTTGCGTGTCATTGTAGGTACTACTGTCCATTCAATTAGCTTAGACCCTCGGTTTTTAATTAATATTAGAAAAGGTAGAGGTGTCGGGAAAAAATCGTGAAAGAAAAGTTTGTATTCACAAAATTACCCAACAGGATTTTTAAATTTCAAAAACATATGGATGGAATTTTACCTACAAATCTATTGAAATTTGACCTTTTTCCCCTCAAAGTTGCAAATGATCTGTCCATCGTTTGGTACCATTAACAAATGACGTGTGAGGTGGTCTGGTATTATACATTACGAGGTAGGAAGCGGGCTATCGATTGCAGTCGATACCCATGCGATCAATACCGGCGGACCAGAAGCCTTGGTGGACAGTAAATCTGTCATATTGTTGTACATCTTTTTCTTAAAGGACAAATACAAAGAGTCTTTTATTTGTATTAAAAACTGTGAAGCGACATTTTTTTGTATATACGATGTGCCTTGTGCAGCCGCCGGGCAAGATACACTGCGCTGGTCCGCCTATGTTGAGCCCCTGTAGGGTTGGTGCTTTTAAAATTCGCGCCAATCAGTATAAATAGCTTTTGAAGTAGTGCTGTTGCTGTATGTGATGTCCTTCTCGCACCTCGATCACGTCTTAAAACCGGTTGCTAAGTTTCGTTTGGAACATTGATGTCACAGCTCTATAAACACCCATGACTAAACACCAAAGTTGATCAGGACAATGATTGACTACATCCAAATCCCGGGAAAAAACCGCGCTATTTAATACATTACAAGCATGATGAGATCCGATCAATGTTTCTACTGCAAAGAGCAAATGCAATGTTTTTACACCGGGTTACACACCTATCTTATAAATGGAACATTCCTGAAAGTTTATGCTCATTACGAATATTCGGCTGGGTTACGTTTCCTGCCGATTGTTGGCCAAAAATCGCAGAAAATGAATAGAAGTTGGAGTGTGACGAAATTTACTTTTTCGCACGCACCTTCAAAATCATGTTGTGTACTTAGATGATACAACTCTTCTTTACAATTTCTCCCACACCTAAAAAAAATACATTCTCTAATATTAATTAAAAATCGAGGGTCTAAGCTAATTAAATGGACAGCAGTAATTGCTTTCACATCTTTTTCGCCGTTTATTTCATCGGTTAGTGGTATGCCCTCAAAGTTGGATGGATGGTGATGTGGGGGGGGGGGGTGCAACCCAGAATACTGTATAATAGTTTTATGAACATTTTTCTGCATAGTGGGGTGACCCTCAAACCCTGAATTATATAAAACTAGTCATTTGCCATCATATATAGAGAAACCCGCACGAAAAAATGATATTCCTGATCCTACGTTTTGTTGCAAATTGGATTCTTGTCTTTCTGACGATTTTTGTCGACTTTTATGGACTTCACTACGTCATTGAAGACAATCTAAGTATGTTGGTACTACCCGAAGAGAAGACCATAGTTATCATAAGGTGGGAGTGGGTAATCTCTCCACCTTGGTACGACGTGTTACAAAAAGACTTGTAAGCGATACGGAATACATTATGCTCGCGCCCTCCGCGAGCTAATAAGAAATTCTTCAGAAGACACCTGCGGATTTCCAATGTTTGGAACGAGGCTGAGTAATAAATATTTGAGATGTTTGTCAGATACATACATTTGTGGCATACGGCTCGAAATATAACAATAACAATCACTGATTTGACAATTATGAAATAGGTTTCAATGTTTACTCCTTTTTTTGATACCGATAACATAGTTAATGACTTATACATGTTGATTTGAACAAGGCTTGGTGGCTAGGTTGGTGGCGCTATCCTCATCATTGTCTATGGGCTCAGACGTGCGCCAAGACTCTTTCAATATAGCAACGCATCAAAACGAACCAAATCACTTTGACTTTGACAGATGAACTCTGGCAATCTCCCGACGTAGAGGTTAAACGCAGAGGTTAGTGAGTGTGCTAGACATTAGTTAGATCTGGACTGTGGTTTCTTAGATACTTGGTTTGTTTCTTCTTTAATGTTCAATTGTAGATATTTTGACGAGGTTTTCAGGTAGACAGTTCCATTCGGGTTTTATTGTACATCAAGCCGTGCCGCGGTTCACATGGGTGTGTTAACACCATGGGTCTGTCTTGGGTTGTAAAAAAAAATTTTATTTTTGTTGCTAAAGGTGTTAATATCAACGACGTAAATATAACGCCAGACCGCGAAGATCTCCCAAAACCGGCGTAACTAAAATCGAGGTGCCCAAAGTATTATAATTAGCATACGCACTTCATTATCATAGTTTTTTGCACCACCATATTGGTTACGTATCGTCCGTATTTGGCAAATCCTTAATGCATATTTATGAGACAGCGTTATTTTACGTTCGTCACACTCAGCGAGTGAAAACAACAATAACAACTGATGCCACATTCTAGTCACTCGGACTCATATCTCTTTTCCTAACAAAAGTTAACAGGGGTCATCGGGAGACCTTTTTTGGTTCCTTAGGAATGAGCATGAATTCTTTAGATGCATGGTTTTTCTTTCATGATTGGGTTCGCATAATTATTGCAGAAAAATCGGCCGATCGACAATGGAACACTGGGGAACGTGCAACACTGATAACATAACGCGTGACTCACAGATTTTTATCGTCGTGTGCTTGCGCCTCAACAGTGACGACACGCGCGTGCGTACGCAGCAACAACCTCGGCGCGCTGTGTGTGAGAGAAATCGTTACTACAGCAGGAAACCCACTCTGCTGCGTCCCTGCTTTACGCGCAGATTTTTAGGGAAAGGTACTTTGCAATTTTGAACTCCGCCCTTTTGGGGTCGAAACGATGATAACTTCCCGCGGTTTCGAACTCGAGTTTAAATCCAAATTTACGCTTTATTTTAACACTTTAATCTGTAAGACTGCACAAGATCATATTTATGGCGATTGTGAATTACAATGTATTCAAATTGACTCTGAGCATTTACTTTTTAAAATGATTGTTGTGAAAGTTTGAGCCTGCTCATTTTTTATTTACACATCTTTGAGTTTGTTTCATGCTGTCGTTTCGCCGAGGCACAATGTCTACCGCTTTACGGCAAAATGTGAATGAGAATCTCAAAATAAAGGCTTATCTCGATCTTAAAACTAAATCCCAAAGTGGGCACTTGTTTCAGTAAGAATAATTTGACAAGGAAAATGGCCATGCTCCATCCTTTCCATGACATTGTAAACTGATCGAATCATGTAAAAACACGTCTTGCAGCTTTATCGCGTTCAATACCATTCGTGGCGAAATGCTTGCGCAAAGATGTCGCTGGCGTCCAAAGACTAAATTTGTCATTGCGGCCACTCGATGCACTGCTAAAACACGCAGTGTGACAATACGCACAAACGTGAATTATGAACTGATAACTTATCCGTGTGATTTATCCGCTTCAACTTCAGCATTTATTGGGGTTTTAGTCAAAATTTAAAAAGGGTTCTCTTTAGAATAATATTCTCTAGGCCCCAATAGTTCAAATCTTTTAAAAGGTTCGCTTTCCGAGTTTTTGTTGGCCAATTTATTACCGTCCAGGATTAGTGCTTTAAAGGCCTGTATAAGTTTACGTTAGTAATTACTGTTTACGGTCCCTATAAAAATAGTTTTTTTGGTTTTGTTTTTGTTTTGTCCAAATATTGACAGAACATGTCACAAATTTGAATATTGTGTATTTTTTTCTAAATTGAAACATAACGACTTCTAATTTAAGGTTCAATTACATAGTCCTATATTTTAGAGTATGTATTTTTTGTAGCATTAGCATTTTGGTGAAACAACAACACATCCGGAAATGCCCTGGGTGGTTACAAAATACGTTAGAAAATATATAGCCTAATAAAAACCTTATTTTTCAAAATATCCCTGCAGACTATAAAATAATATTAACATTAATATTTTTTAACTATTGGGGGGATATGGGATTTGTTAAAATCAGAGAAAAAATATCACACAACTGTTATATTACATTATTATTTCAGAGTAAACGCGAGAAATAGGCCTAGTTGAAACGCTCTAATAGCATGCAAAGCTACGTTGATTTTCCAGCATCTCTAGTTTTAATAGTGGTGTCCTTAAGCTTATCAGCAGGCCGCAATGAATATAACACATGAAAGGATTTTAACAAAGACAATGTTTAAATGGATAAGAAAGTGAATTCAGTCTATTTTTCAACATTTTCACTTTTCGTCATATAGACATGATAGAGTCCACATGGTCAAGGAAGATCTGTAATTATCCAATGACATGTCAAAAGACTGGTTTTCGCGTCGCAAAAATTACCGGAGCTTGTGGGAGCTCAAGAAGAAAATCGTTCATGATTTTTTGGATAGCCTTAAACGGAACTTTTAAGTTTGTTGAATAGACTGAAAAGATAGTAACTGGTAATTTAATTGGGAGTGACGATTTACTTGATTCAAGCATGCTTAAAATGAGGGTGTTGGGATTGGGCCTAAAATATATCAGATTCAGGTGATAGGACCCTGGGTCTCACTTTTGGGATATAACTTTATCGATGTGCGGCGGATGATTTTTGAACCTGAAAATATATATATATATATATTGCCCTACCAAAAACGAAACAGATTTGCTACCATCCTTAGGGTTAATACTTAAAGTTGGGTAACTAAAATTGGGTTGACATTAACTTGTGCAAACGCTTTTTCTCTTCTTCTTAGATTTTTTTTGTAATTCTAGTAACGAACTGAAATTAATGACCAGAACTTTTTTGACGGGGGGTGTAAAAATTTAAATCATGTACAAAGTCCTAGTTAAATTAAGTCCTTTGAAATTTTTAAAACAAACATATTTAAATGTGTGTTGAAAACGTTTTTTATAAACCCATTTAAATGGAAAAAATCGTTTTAAGTCGCACAGCGAGGTTTTTGTGGCAACTAATATCAGTCTGCTTAGACTAAAGTAAATACTCATGCAGTTAATTTAGATAGTTTCGTTGCGTAGGAACAATGGCCGTGTCCTTTTAAGGTGTGCCTAGACCAAATTCTGTCAAATAGTCTGAAAAAAGGATGGGATTAGTTTCTGAAAAGAAACATATATAGCCAGGTGGCCTATATACATATCGTTACAATCGAACTTTTTTTAATAATAATCATTTGGAATTTTTTGATTTATATGGCTAGTCCCTGCCCCATACTTATCCGACTCTTCTCCCGCTCTATAAAGTTGTGTACATGCACTTATGGCTTTCCGCTTCAAATTGTCATTCATATTTTATACATAACACAATGATTTTCAGGTTATTTTTTTTCCCAGCATACAGTGGTGTGTTAGGTTAGCATATAGAGCGCGGCCGGCCCCGGCCGCAGGCCGGGTGTATCGAAAGTGGCATGTTGGGATGGGGGTTTTTTAAAATGTGTTGTAGTGATGTTCAATTATTGGTGAGAAGGGCCCTACGCGAATAGTTCAAGATCCAAGCGCGTGCGCTTGCGCAGATAGGGGAGCTCAGTGATGCCCAAGCCCGATGGCCAAGCTGAAAAACGTTTTGCGCGAGGCAAAATTCTACCGGGTGTTCTTGAAACGTTCAGGGTAGCAGGTATCGAGATAATATCTTAATTGTGGCCAAGATCGTCAGAAATGGGGGCACCCTCACACGTTTTTAAATGGGGACTACTTTTGTGTTGAAAATTCGATCAAGATCACCAGTTTTCCATTTTTTCTGAAAATACGTGTCACAAAACAACGGTATTTCACTCTGAAGTCGGTTGTAAATATTATTGTTTATATTAAGTAAAATTCAGAGTTTTTTTGCAACAAATATCAAAGCTAAAATACATATGAGTCTACTAATTACGAAGAAAGAAAAAGGTTCGGTTCGGTTTAATTTTTAAATAGCATAAACAAAAAAAAACATGGATAATTTATTCCCCACTAAAATGCGACGGTTTGGAACGCGCGCAAATGCGCGTTTCACTTAATGTCAAGGTAATACGGGAAAACGGCTTTCGTGCTGACTAGGCGAGCGGTCAAGGCTTCAAAAAAAAGTGCTTTATTTTTCGAGTAGTAACCCCTTCCCCTCGGGACAACAAACACAACCACTTGATTTCAAAGGCCAATTGTATAGGAGTTATGAAACTGATGGTTGTGGTCAAAAAAAATTGGTGGCAGGGGTGTTTTTTGGCCAAAAAAAACTATTTTGAGCTAAAAATAAAGAAAAAACATTGATTTTTAAAATTTTAAATCCACAAGCCCAAAAATCTGATTAATAAGTACCTTTTTGTTTTAGATCTACATTTTTTAAAACATTGCATAAAAGCCAGCAGACCAGCCGATGAGTATTTTTGCTGCCCCAAAAATGTTTTTCGTAGAAGGAGTTATTTTGGGGGTAGAAAGGTAAATTTTTGGCTAAAAATCAAACCCAAAATAGTAATTTTTCCTTAAACAAATGGACCAAAAAAACACACAATTGTGTTTTGTGTAGTAGCATCATGATTTTTTTATAGATTATATTCGTATATTGTGTGCAGTGTCCATACAGACTTGGCAGCTATATATAATACTACCAATTCGGCTTAGAATGTGTTTTTGCCATAAAAATGCCCATTTTGGTGAAACAATGAGGAAATGATAATAAATTCAAAAAAAAATATATTTCGCCAAATAACCTGAAAGATTTAAACATTAGTGTTACTTTTTTGGGGCGGACTTATGTTGTAATTGAGTCACAAAAATAAGTCTTGCTCAACAAAATTGGTGAAATGAAATTTAGTTAAGAGTCCATTTTTTGGCCTAAAATAAGCAAAATAACTGAAAAAAAAAATGCATTTTTGGCAAAACGTTATAATTGATATACAATGATTACTTTTATCTGCATCAGCTCAAAATTTACATTCCTGCCTTTTCACTTATTACACCGGCAAATTTTGAAAGTTACCTAATTAGTACCCAGGGGCCCGTTCCCCACTTTTATAAAAAATAGGCCCCCGAAAAAAATTTCTTAGTAAGTCAAAATAATGAAATGTGTTAAAATGGCTCGAAAATCAAAATGCGCATGACTACCTGGGAACCTACTTGTATTGTTTGTTTTGCCTTACCGCATTTTTGGTGTTTATTTTAGGGTTTTCAACAGATTTGTCACTTTTTCTTCTTGTTTTTTGAACTGGTCAAGAAAAAAGTTTCCAAGAATGCACTAAAAAATAATTTCCGTGTAGCGCCATAGCTTTTTCGACTAAAATAATCGCAAAGCTTTTTAGGATTTTGGCCTGTTGGAAGCTGGGACACCCTGTACAGTTTTTCCGCAAGAAAAGTTTTCAAGAAGCTTTCATGTGTCAGGTTGTATAACAGGTCAATCGCACTTTTTGGGTCAATTCCCTGAACCCAACTTTGATACATTTCCCGATGTGATTGGCTGTGTCTGTGATTTGGTTGCTGCTGCCCAACTTTGCATCCTTGCCAAGAAGGCCCTGTCCCTGCATTGCGATTCGTTTTCCATCCATAGTATTATTGTAAGTGCTAGCATATAGATGTACAGCATATATAAATGTTAAATATGTCACACAAACTTGACATGCTTATTAATTTTTAACAATTGCATTCACTTAAATTAGCTTAATTTCTCCCCCCCTCAGGTTTTTGTAGTATCTCAAAATTTAACATAGTGGGACCCGGTTTTATTCAGGTAGGGTAAGAAGAAACATGGTAAGAAGGCCATCACATAAATGTAAGACGGGGAAACAAAAAAGAAATTGAGGGAAATTTCTGAGGACACCAATTAAAAGAATTCAGAAGGCAAGAAGTACAGACAGTGGGGGTCCGCACCTTAGAAAGGAAAGGGAAGGGTGGGGGGAAAAGTACCATTGTTCCAAATAGATCGTCCATGAAAACAAATAGTCATGCTTTTTGCCAATATTTATTCATACAATAGCTTCCCACGAAATTTGACCCTTCTTGTGGCCAAAAAACCATAATATTTTCCGGGCAAAACAACCCTAACATATTCTCGTTCCAGTTCGCAAAATCTGGGGTTTTTGCCTTTTTGAGCTCTTTTTTAAGGGTTTTGGCCCTTTTTCATATCATATTTTCGTATTTGTTTTGTCATAGGCCTATTGTCTTTTCAAAGATGAGTTTTGTTTGGATAATTACAATCATCTTCATGTTCGGGCATGACTTTGCAAATCACCTTTTACTAGTTAGAAGATGTCCAATTCACTATAATGATACTGAGAATAAACACTGAGCTTCGGAGGTCGTAGAGAAATAGATAATGTCTTTATAAATCAAGGTATTTTTGGCTAAACGATTTAAAGTAATCCACCGAAAGAGTAACATATTTTTAAATTTGCAGGAATCCATTGATCAATAAAAACCCTCATTTCAGGAAATTGAGTTTTTTCTTCAAAAGGTTAAACGTTATTTGTGCTTATTTTTCTTGGTTGTTTTACAAGATAAAACAGGCTACCAGAAGATTTTTATTTGGGTGTCTTTCGGACTTTGGGTTCATAAGCTATGTCAATTTTTGACGAGAGACCTAAAATTCTGTGGTTTGGCCGATTTTAGCCATACAAGAGACTGACACCGACGTCTACCTTAGCACATTATAGCAAGGGCAATTCACACATGCAATTTGAGATGGTATCGATTTCTCCTCCAAAAAACATCTTGAAAAAAACGGTACTCTGTGTATGGCCTAAACACATAATTATAATTAAAAATATCGTCAACAAATTAACAATTACCCATTGTCAATCATCAATAGTCAGTTATTTAAAATCATCCATATCAATATCTCAGGTCATGTTCCTGAACAAAATGAAACTGCTCAGAGATTTTTGCTTTACATCGCTAAGGTAAATATTGTGCACAAATAAAGTATACTCAGATGCCATAAATTGCGAGAAGAACTAAAGCTGAAGTTTTCTGTAAATAAATTGGAATTAAAACAAAAATTCAATATCGCACTGTTTTTTTTCAAGCGGAATACAAAACCTTGTATGGTTTCACTTTGGCGCCCAAGTTTTGTTGTAGGTTAAAACCATGAAATATTGCTGAACCAAAGTAAACTGTGGTCTTACACCAGCCATCTTGACTTGCTTATTTGGAAAATTGAACATTTTTCACTCAGCATTTTCATTTGTAATCTCCGGGACATTGTTTTTACAATCCTTCAATTATTATCCCACCTTCTATTGTTTAACAATAATTTGGTGGTAAATGTTTTTACTCAAATCATTGCTGAACACCATGTTACTCTATGTAAACGATCCACCTTTTTTGGCTCAAAATCGGCCAAACAGGTTTTTTAAGTCTTTCAGCAAAATAGGCATAACTTCTTCTTCCTAAGTCCAAATGACATCAAATAAACGTTTTCTGAAAGCCTGTTTATCCCTCTTTTTAACCAAAGCAAACATTTGAGGAAAAATAATTCGTAACTATTTTAAATATTTTTTATTCTGAATGTAGGGTTTTCTTTACTCACACTGTAGCTTATGAAAGTGAAGAATAAGTCTGTAGAAATGTTTGAAAGCGCAACTTGATAGAAAACAACAGTGTCCAAAGATTTATAACGTCTGTGTCCTTATTAGGTTGCCTTTTGGTCCTATAACTTATGGGGTATCGGACTAACTGTTACGCAACATGCTAAATCGGAATTTTTGACGATTTTTTCGAATTTCTGTTTGGGCAAATCATAGTGCCTCTGTTTAGCTTGTTCCCCATCTAATTTTGGGCCCTTTCACTGCCAGTTTCTGCAGTGCCGTGTTACTTTAAAAATGGGACAGCAATTCCCGGAATATTGTCGTTCCGGATATAATAACCCTAAGTACCCCTGAATGACCGTGACATCCTCATGTGTTACCTACGTAAGACCGTTTGTCTCAATGTACAAGCAAACCAAGTATCCAAATGTGTATACTATAATGTTTGACAAAACAACTCGGCCACCCAGACACCGAATTAATGCCGACAATAAGGTCTTTCCGATTGCATTGGACGACCTAAAATGATATAAAACTTGTACGTTTTAATCTTTCTTTACTCACTCAAACTACTATTAATATAAAACTGGTATTTAAATCCTGAGAACCTCCTATAAGATCGAGTTACTGTACAAAATGGTAAAAATGAAATTTTTGGAATAATTTTATGCCATTTTACACTAAAATTACTTTTTTTTATCAAATAAACTCTGCTTTTAAAAATTCCTTTTTTTTGTTTCCTGCTGCTTTTGTAAAACATGAAATCAAAATCCTACAGAAAATTCATTACCACTTCCAATTTTAGTGCTTTAAGAATCCGGTGTGTATTTCTCCCTTCTCCCCGTTTTTGAATTTTAACCAAAACAGAGATTTCTTTCCACTTTGGACATAAACCACCTGCTAAAAAGTTTTACACAGCTCTCCCCCTACAATATATGAAATATAGATCTATAAAACCAAATATGCTACTAGTAAAAATGTGGTGCTTTTTCTATTTTCTTAGATAAATCTATTTCCTTACTTTTTTAGCCAAAAACAGACCTGTTCCCCCAAAAACAACCCCAATTAAGAACACTTTCTACCAAAAAGTCGCATTCTTGACTTATTCATGCAATCCTATAACATAACGATCTATGATTCACAAAATAACCACCACTCAAATCCTAGTGTTTTTGGCTTAAAAATAAAAAATCAATGATTTTTTTTATTTTTTTTATTTTTTGCCCAAAAATAGAGTTTTTTGGCAACAAAACAACCCCTGCCACCAAACAAATTTATTTTACCACAAACCATCAGTTTCGTAAATTCTAACATTATTATCCTTCGAAAAAAAAGTGGTTGTATTTTTTTGTACCGAGGGGAGGGGTCCCGACCAATTTGCAGTCCTGACCGCTCCACTATACGGCTTGGGCTTTCTCACATACACGCGTTTTCCCTCTTTAGGTTTTTATTATTCCAGCTCTATGGTTTTAATATTCACTTATTACCTGAACATCATGACTCATACTCCACTGATTCTATTTACCACAAATGTGACGGATCGGTCAAGAGCGAACATACAAAGATATCAACTCCAATTTGTATTTTCTTGTGGTTATAACACTGTGACCTAGGTTTCTGAATACGTTGCATAAAACCAACTCCGGTGGTTGTCAGAGTCAAAAAGGCTAAGATTTCCTCCAGTCTAATTGCTCCAGTCCTCCATTTTATTTTATTTTCTTAGTAATGGTAAATAGAATATGCAGGGTAATTTGATTCCAAGACTTTAGACTAATTGTTTTCTTTGGTGCGCTGTGCAGTAACCAACTGACAGTTGTTATTCTGATAAAAAAAAAGTTTTGCTCTATTCATGGGATCCCTGGGCAGACAGAACACACCTGTTTTTTTCAAAATAGTTGTAATCTCAATACCATACATTTTGGATGTATTATGTCTGGATTGCTTGGGTGAGAAAAGGCTGAAATTAAAAGCCAACCTGACTTGTAACCACTCAAGGCATGTGGACGACATGTCTGTTAAAAGTCCACACGCAAATGATAAATCCAGCATCATTTCTTCACAAACCAAGTAATGAGGCTGGTGAAGAGACTATTTATGAAGTTTAGTACTGCGCAATAGTGTTCTTCTATTGGGTTTGGATGAGCAAACCAGCCTTGCTATCTACAAGGATGAGGACAGCGGCAGCTACATTTGAGGGTGTTGGTCCCATGTTGTCTGTGGACGTAAACATCATTCATGGTTCAAGTCATTTCTGTTGAGGATTCATGTAAGTTAATTTGTTCCATTATACATATTCTTTGTAATATCATGTTATACTTAAAGATTAAGAAGTTCTTAAAGAATATTTTGGTGGTAATGAATTTTATATTTTGGGGTTATAATTTTCCAATACCATAATAAACTTGTTCATAGTATTTTGGAATAATGGTATGGAATTCTAAATTTCAGTAATAAATTCTTTGAAAAGGTTGATTCAGAGATAACATTGGAAAAGAGACTAAATTATGAAAACCATACAAGAATTTGGAATATTTACAGATAAATTATTTTGGGGAATTTAATATGAGAACTTGCAAAAAAGATGTAGTGTTTAACAAGTTAAATTATATGAAATTTTGGTGAGAACTTATGAAGTTATATTTTCTTTGTCTTGTGTGTGCGACAGACAAAGCAATGCAATTTGGGAGTAAATGAGACCCGTACTTAGGATATTTTCTGGTCTATTTTAAATCCTGTAGTCCACCGTTTGGTACCGTTTGGTATGGTTTTGGTTTGGTCTACGATATTATTTGCCACTACAATTCTGTTAACATCCTGAGTTTGGACATGGAAGAGCCATCCCTAGAGCAGTGTTAATAACATCTGTGAATTTGTCTTCATTGAGGGAAAGACACCTGAACTGTACTCTACTTCAATTAAGATTGTATGTTATGAACTTTTCGCAATGGACTCAACCGCGGATGTTGCTACAATACAATAACTGAAAGCTCTTGCAAGTTAATATTCTGAAAAGTGTATACACTTCGCGGTTAGATAAAATTCTATCCATTGACGTCAAGTCAAATTAAGTCTTGAGTACTCATCAGCAATGAAGTAAAAATATACTCACTGCAGTGAAAAGTGATAAATTGGGATTGAGAAGTTTTAAAATCCAAACTTTTGAAATATTTTGGACGTGACCAAAACTATAGTTGTGCAATTTTGAATTGAATTTTCAGCATAAGAAAGATTTTATAATTAAGGTAATAGTATATTTTATTTGTGAACAAGTGTTAAGAAAGTAATAATAAATTTATTTGAAGAATTTAGATATTGGATTAAGTTGTGTTTAATCATATAGCATCATGGTGGCCGAGTACAGGAGTAGTTGACAGTGGTTTTATTATAAAATAATTCCATTTTACACAGTCATAATAGTGTTGTTATGAACTTAATCATTTCAGGTGAGAGTTAACACGCGTAAAAGCATTGCATTGCAACCATTCAAAATTTGTTTCGAAAAATGTTGAGGGCGCACTCTTTTCAAAAATGTGCCAGTGTCTCTATAAAATTTTAGTGCACAATGTGCGAGAAGCAGCAAAAACAAAATGGCCGCTTTTCGCTTCCGAGCTAATAGGATAGGTCACGAACGGAAGAACACAGGTGGAGGTGCCTTAACTCTTTTCGGAATTCAAAAAGTACGAAAAAATAATTAGTTTACAATATATACGTTTCTTTAGTATGCCTATAATTATGTACACAAAGATGATGGCGTTTTAAAGGTTGCACTGTAAAATCATATGACAGGTGTATTTTAAAATAAATCATCAATGTTAATATTTATTTACAAAAATGACACGATAAGAAGAAAAAAAACTTTTCCAATATACAGAATTGGTATGCGGATATGGGAGTTTCCGTAACCTGACCCATCTGACACACTTTTAATTCATAAGTGTGTCAGAAAAAGGTTTTACTTTTAATCCGCTTACCTGCTTGAACTTTAAGTTTAACCACAAAATGGTGATTTAGCAGGCTTTTCCATCTGCTCTTTCCCATTCGTAACTCACCTATGTTAATGTATTCATAGAGGAAAGATTCTAAACAGATTTAGACTAATCCCTGATACATAACCAACCAAGGGGGTGAAACGCATTCAAAACCAGTCGTCCGTGCTGGGCGCTGACATTTTGAATATTGCACGGAATAATTATCAGTTTGGGTGCTTGTATACACACATAATGTCAATTCGATACAAACAATCCGCCAAAATATCAGTTGTTGGATGTTGGGTGCTATTGGGTGGTTAAATTTTGTCCTACCCATGGCCACACAACGAATGAAATGACACATCAGTCGTCTTGATTTAAATAAACCGCCTCAATGAATACATCTTTTCACCTAAGCGCGCATTGCATTATGAGAAAAAAAGAGTATCTGAGCACAATGATCCAGGTACACTATTATTACACCTGGCCCCTCTAACACATACATTAATTTGTATCACTACCGATTAGTGGATATGCAAAGCGGCACCCACAGTATGTGGAAGAAGCGGAGGCAGCCATTGCTTTCTATTGTTGGTACTCTGTTTTCTTTGTGGTCGGCAAAACATGCGAGACGGTGAATTTCTAGAGATTACGTAACGTTTTGCCTCTCTATCTATATAGAACCTCTTTGTAACCAACGTCATGTCTTGGCCAGCTGGCAGAAGCATACCTACAGTCAATCTGATTATTTTTTATTCGTTGTCAGTTTATGCATATTGTTCAGGTCTAGGTTCATGATCATTTATTTCATTCAGAACAACGATCATGATACGAAAGAGAATTTGGGAAATTTTCTTGATAACTTGACACTATATGTCTGGCATGCTATGTTTTATTCCGTAAAATTCTTTAAAGCTGGAGGAAAACTTATCCTGCACTCTTCAAAATACCTCATTAAATATGATCATATGCGGTTTCTAGTAAAAAAATCGACCAGAATATAGTCAAGTTTGACCAGATTCTAGTCAAATTTGACAGGATTCTGGTCAAATTTACAAGATTTTCCAGTCAATTATGACTAGCAAACCATGGTAAGATTAAACTGGGTTGGTACATTTACTCACCCCACTTTGCCTGACACGACTCAGAATTCAGCACAGCCTTTAAACGGATAAAGTGCAGTCGAGACTGTGCTTTTATTCTAAAGGCTGCTGATTCTGAGTCGGGTCAGGCAACGTGGGGTCAGTAAATGTTACCAACCCGATTAAATGAACCGTTTTGCTAACGGGTTGCGTAGATGGGAAGCACACAACTGTGTCTTGCATGGATTTGTTCGTAAGTGGGTTTCCTCATAATAGGGAGTTCAATTTTCATCCAAAGCTTTGGAGAGTATTTCCTCAACAACTGTGAAGTCTTGCGCATCCAGTGCGCTAATTACAAGATGACCCGCATAAGAAAACGGCAGGTTCCTGCACACCTAGGTTGGTTCGTTGGTATCGTTGTTGAACAGAGAGGTGCGAGCACGCCTCCTTGGGTAGTCCATTCTTAATCCTACGCCATCGGCTCTTCTTCCGCCCCTAGCTGAAAAAAGAACATCCTGTTTGCAGCATCCTTGATGAGCTCTGTCCAAGCGGATGTCTTGGTGAGTTCCAAACTTTTATGGAGTAAGCCTCTGTGATTTAACAGTACAAGTTGGTGATAGATCGGCCGAACACGACATCACTTGAAAGGAATAATGGCACATTTTTAAGAGTTGCCCCACAATTTAAAAAAAAAAATGGGATTTTTTGCACATTAGTGTTGGTAATTGTCTTTTAACTATACAAAGCTCAAAAAATGCGTATTTGTCATAACAGAGGCGATTTTGTAATTATAATCGGGATCCCTGTTTGTCCCTGATTGTAATTTAAAACGAAGCTGAACGCCAAATTTATGTCCGTCCATGATAAACTAGTGCCAACTCCCAAAATTACCTCCAACGGACTTGATTGACCGACGGAACAACTAATGGATGGATCGTAGACACGAACATATTCTGATTTAACGGCTATTTCATATTGAAAGAGTTGTTTCCCAATCCATTCAACCCGTTGAATTATTATTTGGAGATCTCCGATATTTCATATCTAATTCTAAATTCACCATCTTTTGCGACACAGAAATTTTTTAGCTCTACCATTCACAGCTAATTGTTTACTAGCCAATTACCAATGCAACTGTGTTAAAAATCTCAAATGTTCCGACATTGGGCGCATCTTCAAATATGCTCTCTTTCGAAGCAATTTGTTTACGTTTCCGTGTCTATATTCCTTCTGGAGTAGCAAATAGTTGGTTTATGTGTAGTCAGAACTCCTGCCACCGTTTTCAAATCCATTTGTGTTATAAACTATTCTTTTCTGCATTTGTAATACTTTTTGGCCAGTGTGGTGTACCTTGTCTTTCACAGGAATAAAAGCCTGGTCATGGTGACGCATTTAAACCAGTTTCGTTTGCATACAGAAAAAATGCCCTGCCACTTTTATGAAAATGGTACAACTCTTAATGATTTTATTATTTGTTTTACTATTTGAATAATTCAGAATATTCAACTTCAACTTTATTTCCATCAAAATCATGTTACACAAAAACAAATGACAGAAACATTTTTTTATGGAGGAGTTGATCAAAAGGCCAATAAGACCAGACTGCGGTTAAGCCCTGAAAGTTATGTTACAACATATCTTAAGATAATAGGACATATAATCAACAAAACACGAAAAAACGGCCAGTGATCAATGTGCCCTGATTCAAATTGCTCAAATTGCCATTAACAGCATATTGCAGTAAAAATAAAAAAATGCAAAAACTATTCTTTATATTTGGAAATAAGTTCAATTTTAAATTGTTTGCGAAAGTGAGGTACTGATTTCGAATTTTGTAGATATTAGCCATGTTTTACGAATTTCATGTGCTAGAAATAGAATAAGAATAGAGTACGCTTTTAGGTATACTCCTTTTTTCCAGATTTGATGATAATTGCCTACGTAAATTAAAATGTAATGCCACATTAAAACATATTGTAACGCTTTTACATGTTTTATACCAATTTATACCACATATTAAGGAGAAATCAATGACTGTACAAAAGTACAAAACCTGTAATTCGCAGTGCAGTGAATAAAACACTGATGTGAACAATTTGAGCATTGGGGAGTTCCATGCCTAAGAAAAATGATGCTCCGTGGACAAGTCTGTTTTGCTGTGTTATTGTTCAGTGGACCATATCTTGAGAACCACTCAACCAAAATGAACAATTTCTTCAGGCAGTATGCTCAATTACCCATTCTTTATGATACAATCAAATCCACAGATATCAATCTTTTTTAAATACATCGGTCCTCGGACCACTTGTGTCGCCTGCCGTCGCGGTTTGTGAAGCATAGGCCTAACATGACATTTGACCTTGAGATGTGACATTTGACCTCATAAACAAATGAGGGTTTGCATGTTAACTCCATAAACCAAGTTTGGTTCCAATTGACTTCAACTTTTCAAATGAGGTCAATTTTACATTTTCAGCCTATCTTACAACTTGACCTCACATGACCTTTGACCTTGGTATGTGACCTTTGACCTCATCAACAAATGAAGGATCCCATGTTGCATCTATGATTCAAGTTTGGTTTAAATCTATCAAAGTATGTGGATATTACAGGCAATGTTAACCCTTTTTCACGACAACAGACAACAGCAGACATCATCATCAACAACAACAGATATCATCAACAACAACAACAGACATCAACAACAACAGTGGACAAAGTGATCCCTATGTGTCTTCCTGCATTAGGGCAGGCGACACAAAAAGTGGAAAAATATCACTTTCATTTTGGGTAAAGTTTTTATTGGGTCACCCTGTATTCACGGATTCCCACTTGAATGCGTGGTAGTCAGCGAAACAAATCACTGCCTAAAACGATGATAAAAACATCTAATTACAAATTGTGAGTTAAATCGGTCCAGCCTTTTGGATAATATAAGCACACACGCACACCCATATACCCACACACATACGGACCGTTTGTGCCTGCCTTGTAGGGACCATTTTGTTTTAAAAATCTCATAGAATGTATATTTTAAACTTCGTCTTACAACGCGGTTTGCCAAAGTGGAGGTTCCTACCACCCCTCGAGAATTGTTATAAATACTGCTGCTTATGATTTCGATACAGTGGTGTATTTTTTTCCCGCTAAAATGACCGGGAAGGATGAGAAAACAATAATACTGGAAGCCTTTTACGAAGAAACACACACGAACACACTCACACACACGCACGCGCGCACGTACTTGTATGACATATACTTCCGAGGACCTAACACAAAAGAAATTCTTTGGAAAAAAGATCCTCGGAAGTTTAACAAAGGTCCTGGGTAGTTTAACAAAGTTCCTGGGTAGTTTAACAAAGGTCCTGGGTAGTTTAACAAAGGTCCTCGGAAGTTTAACAAAGGTCCTGGGTAGTTTAACAAAGGTCCTCGGAAGTTTAATAAAGGTCCTGGGTAGTTTAACAAATGTCCTGGGTAGTTTAACAAAGGTCCTCGGAAGTTTAACAAAGGTCCTGGGTAGTTTAACAATAGACGGGTTCTTCTGATGTTCTCAGAAGTATATAAAAATGTGTGCACACACACATACGCGCGCGAGTATCCACATACATACGCACGCACATACGCGCACACGTACTCGGACACACGCAACACACGGGCGGACACACACATACACAACGGTTCAGATTAATACTTGGCATGACACTTCGACCAGTTCTACTCTATCGTATTAGGCATTGGCTTATTCGAAGTCTTATTTCTTGATGTGTCCTACTTCACTTTGTTTTGAATGCATTGTCTTTGTGTTGTTTTCTTTCACTGAAGATGTCCAAATTAGTACAAAGTCTGAGTATGCGACCCGTGCCCATTGCCCATTTCATACACCAATGCTGCCGGTTTTCTACATTTCGAGACCTCATAGGTCTCAAGGCAGCCCTAGGTGGTGGGGCATCCCGCTTGAATTCGTCAGCATGTGTTGTACACTAAGCGCGGATTTTGAATTGTGTATACTCATGATACTCAAGCATTGTACAAACGTACAAGATTCGTACAGAAGAATGGGGAAAGTTTTGGGTTTGATTTCCCCCAGAAATGGCGGACCAATTCTGGCTGGTTGGATGTGTCTATACCACTTATTTTGGTTTGATTCTTTTTATGCACCGAAAGTCAAAAAGTTATTCATTCCGAATTCCGTTGCAATTTGACATTTCATATCGTACATGTAATGTAAATTAATGGTTACGTTAAAGGTCCCAGGAAATGCAAATAAAATGGATGTGATTTGTGTCAAGGAGGGACCAGATATTTGGGTTGGTGATGACATCATTTGTGGTGCCATTGATTTATAGAGAGTAATAGAAAATTCCAGGTGACTGGTGTGAATCTATGAACTACAGGGGGAACAAAACTCTCTCATATGTTCATATTGTTCGTCATTTAACAACGGTAACAATAGTCCATTATCGACCTGAATAACCTCCGTAACTGACTTTGAACGGAACATGAAGGTAATTTCCCGTTTTAGCGATCAGTTTCTGAATTGTTTCAAGAATGGGTTCATATTTAAAATTGTTGCCGTCAGAGGGCGTTCCATTGGAATGAACCAGCCATTGCCCACCACTTCTCATAAGAGAGCACATGACAATCGCTTGCCGGTGGCCAGCTTTGCTAATTTTCTCCGTGCACAACATGCGTCCTGGGTTAGATTCTTCGTAGAACTTCATGCTTGGGTTTGGATACTTAGATATCGTCGGTGACTTCCACGTGCACAATGTGAAATATATGTGAGTGACGTGTGGTGGAATCTTCTTCAAACTGATATTAATAATGTGATGGCCTTGTCTATTCAAATCATCCATTAGATCTCCAGAGTGTCTTATGGCACCGTTGAAATGCTCCTTTTTACGATAGTCTATAAATGTTAACCATTCCTGACCTTGAAAGATATCAGCGCACGCATCCAGATAGTCGCGTCCCGAATATGGATATCCCCAGTAGAGATCAAAGACAACTTTGTCCAGGTGTGCTGGTACTGCATACAGAAGAACCATGAGATGAATAACGGTGTTTGAACACACCTCGTGGTCCGCTAGAGTAGCAAGTGCCGAGTGATCGTCTTTGTATTCCTATGTAACCAAAGGGAACAGAAGTGTTTAATAATTATATTATCAATATTATTTAATGTATTCCAAAAAGTAAAATTGAAAACAGAACCAACCATAAAATTGGCACATGCCTATTTTTTCTTTCGTTGTAGGACAAAATTAAAGTTTCATTAGCTCTTTTTATATCAGTTTTCAAGGACACAAAATAAAAAAGAAAGAAATCACATACCAAGATTTATTATTATTTATCACTGTTGTAACCTGGAGATTTAAATGATACGAAGAAGTAAACCGCCAGTGTTATTCGACCACTAGGGACTCTTTTCAACATTATTAACACGTTTTTGGTCCGTGAATATGTTATGATCTATCTGATATCAATCTGAAAAAAATGCTATAGATGATGTGACCTATGATGTCACATGTGGACATTCAAGATGCCCTCAGTTGTCGGGCAAAATATTACATAGTTGCTATGGCAGACCACATAAAATCTGCTCATAGTAAATTACTTGCAGAACCTTTGTTGATCTAAATCAGTCAACAATATGCAGCTGATAGCATTGCAAGCATGCTTAATAAGAATGTTGGTATTTTTAAATTTGAAACAACAGTTACAGCACAAAATATTATCATGCAAAGTTTAGGAGATTTTACCCGTTGCTTCTCTTTCTTACGCCAACAGGGGGCGCGACAAACATAAAAAATGTCACATCATCTATATTTACTACTGTTATGCCTTCAGAGTAACAAATAATTGATTTCTATTACAAACATCAACCGAGATAGACTAAGTTATTCCTAGCTATGTGAAATATCTATTATTTACCTTCATTTGCTTTTGATTATACAAGAGGTTTGTTTTTCTGGTGGAATCTTCGTGAACTTTTCGATTCTCTTTTTCAGCGAGTAAACGGTCATTGCTGGGTTAAAGGGCGTATCGAACGTCTCCCCGTTCAATCTGGCCACGGTTATATTCCCTGTAACTCCGCTGCTGCCATCCTCAAAATCGTAGGTTACCACGGGGAACAGGCTTTCGACTAGTGCGTAACATTTTCTCAAATTCAAACAGGATTCCTCGACGGGAATGTCACATTGGGAGCATGTTTTATTCTCATCCCAATACGCTATTACGCACTGAAATAGAAATATTAAGGTAGAATGTTTAATAATTGTACTAAACCACAGCTACATGTATAAGAAATTAATGTACAAACATTGCACAAAAAGTATTGCAACATGCAGAAAAAATAATTTATAATTGCAAATTGATTTGAAATTGCACCGTGAGGTTTGCTGTTCATGAATGTGACCGATATCGATTGATACGAGTGAACTTTGAATTTATGCGGTCACATTTCTGAACACAGCTGGGCATGGGCGCGCTCACTGCATCACCGCATCTGCATAAGCATAAGCCCGGTTTCTAAAGGTCGTAAATTTCTGAAACCCGATGTGAAAGCAGATATAGCCCGGCGGGAGCCACAGTCCGGGCTCCATAGACGATAACGGAATAAAGCGTGAATCTAATGTTGCGTGAAGAGTCAACTGAATTGAGTGCTGTATTCTTTACCGTTGCAGCCGGACTATGAGTACGCCGGACTATGATTACTTCTACACCGGTCTGAATGCTTTTGAATTGTGTCACAAAACTTGCCATATATACTGTAAATTCTGGCAGGGATGTCATTGATTTTCCGTGGCGGGAATTGCCACGAACTGCCAAGAACTCTTGCCGTTTTTACTGTTTTACGGAATGTAAACATCAAACTTGTTTTGATATTTGTGGAAGTGATTTCAATTTTTTTATGCCATTATGTCGCTTTAAATACGTTTACGTTTACCCTTAAACAATGAAACGATGGATGATGGCAGTCAGTTGTTAATTTGAAAGGTGGAAACTCCTTGGACAGTTTGATTTCTCCACACCTTTTGCACTTCATTTTTCTGGCTAAAAACTCTCCAGTCTGTATAGCTGCAAAATGAAATCTATAAAGACGTCAAAGTATTAGAAAAACAAAACAAAAGCCATTAAAAGAAAGTGTTTCCTACAGATAATAGGTGATGTGATATTTGTTAGTATCCTGCATGATTTGGGACAGCAGGGGGTCAAGAAATCCTAAATTTTGACGTCGTTATTGGTCTAATCACGAAACCATGACAGAAAATTCATCAAGCAATAATTTCTTATTCGAAAACAGCTGGATTTGGAGAGTAGTTAAAGCCACTATCAGTCATTTTTTGGCAAATTCAAAATGCCGAGTTTGTCTCTAAATTGCTAGTGTTAGGTCGTATCAACACCTTATAGTATTGTTCTTTGTGAAAAACAAACAGCATTTTAAAGCGGTCTTGAAGATGCTATTTACGACTGTTTCTAGACCTAAAAAAGTCGGATCCCGACTTTCATTAGTAACAAAGCATAAAAATCATAATTACTTGACAAATACGGCGTGTTACGCCTAGCCACTTACATTGGGTCTTTACTACAACAATTTCCAATACAACAGTGCAAAAAATCGACTTTGATGAAAAATAGGGGGCGCGATTTGTTTACATTGTGAAAAAATCGCTGGTAAGTGGCTTTAACATGTTAACTCCAGTACCACCCTAAGGGTTGTTTTTAGAATTGTTTGTATGAGTAACAGTGTATAATAATGTGCACTGAAGAAAGACGTGTATGGTCCGTTGACCACCCATGCCGTTCCACATCAAATTGTCCAAATGGGCTTGCGGTCTGCGTTTGGTGTTGCTGTACATATATTTTTTTTTTGTAGGCGTGGTCGTCTTTGTCTGATTTTAGACATGGCAGAAGTTGATGTCGTTCTGTTGCTGTTAGGGTGGCATGCCCTACTCTACCCCCCACCCCCAACCCCCCCACCCACACACCCCCCACCCCCCCCCCCCCCCCCCCCAAATGCACCAAGCAACAGTGAATTCAAAGGCAATACCATAAAGACCAATTTCAGTGAAAATTACCGCTAACGGGACCAGGTTTTGTTGAAAATTATACACGTTTTCAGTGAAAATACACCCCCCACACAGGATCAATTGCACACAATTTCACACTCAAACACACAATCACACTAAAAAAAAACACAAAGACAAAACACAAAGACAAAAAACAGGCATGCACAGACATACACACAGACACACATCAGACACACATACTCTCACACACACACCCACACAAACACCCCACACACCCCAAAATTCCCACACTCCCCGTGCTCACAACAATCCGAAAACAAAACAAAAGACAACATCACAATAACAGGACAATAGCTACGAATAAAACATCCCACAGTTCCATATTTGTTCCATAACTTTAACTTGTCCTGGTTCAGTTGCTATTTCTTTCTCAACAAAACAGTTTCAACTTCAATTTACTGTAAATGGTAAACATTAGGAATCAACCGTACACCGGCAAAAAGTATGTAATATAATTGATGAAGGATAACAAAATTATAGCAATATTTACTCGGGTCTAATACCAAAAATAACATCCTCCTTTTATATCTACCTTATTGCACAGGATAATAGATTTCAGTTTTGACCACCAAGGATCTCGACGAAATATTGCAATCCCAAAAAAGAGGTTAGAATTGGTTAACCTTGAATCAAACAAAACCTATAACAGGGAGGAGATAGCGATTTTTGAATATTTGAAACTGAAAATATCTTAATTTAGTTGATAAGTTCGATTTTGAAAAGGCATGAGATAAGTACCTCTCAATTAAATGAGAATCATTGAAAAGGGCAGCCCATTTATTTTCAGCAATGGGCTTCTTTACAAAGATTTCTAACACAAATGGTTTTGAATATACTTGCACACCTATTGGTATTACAGACTTCATTTAACCAAATCTATTTGACTAAATTCATATGTATGTTTATTGCCATCTATTTTATTTTTCCAAGAATGGGAATTAGAATAGATTAGTGAAATGTAGTCCATAAAGGTACATTTCTCTAGCGCAGTACTTGGCCATAAAATTCATTGAATGTGAAAAAACTTGCCAATCATCCCCAATTAAATGCTGTTAAAATATTTAACACCTTACCATACACCAGCTTTCTCTAGACAGAATAGATATTATCAACTTAATGAAGGAATAATCCACAATATTGGTTATATGGTCAACAAATGAAGACCCACAAGCAACACTTGGCAACCAAGCCACGAGAATATCTTAATAAACTGGTTATCAATATCATATTTTTTTCTCTGCATGGGTGATGTTGCAGCTTTCAAAACAAATTCCAGCCAAAAGGTTCAAATTGTGATTGAAAAAAATTATTTCCATTTTACCCTTATGTTGTGGTCCAGCAGACGTTTAACCCAAGCTATCTTGAGGCCCTTAATAATGGGAAGGGATGTGGCAATACGCAGACCGCCATCTTCATAATTCCCAAGAATGGTTATTTTCTATTTTGTCCGGCCTACCCGCCCAAATGAACTTGTAAACTTAATGATTCAGGTCATTTCAAATTTTTTTAGCATGGGTCAGGCAGGACGCCCACGACAGACAGAAGAAAGATCAATTGAGAAAGGCCCAAAGATTAATGATGGTAACCCTACAAGAGGGGTCAATCTCTACTGGACCAAAATTCTAAGAATATCTTTAATTTCTGAAAATTAGGGGTAAAATAAAACTCCAAAAATAGTTATGATCATCAGGCTGAATAATAATGCCAAGATAATGGACAGGACCATTAGAAAAGACATATTAAGAACAAATGCGGAGGCTTATTACGAAAGCTGCAGAGGGATAAAGCTCAGATATTCAAGTCATTTTAAGACCAGAGTAGGTCTGAAATTTCTTGAGAACTTCAACAGCATAAGCAAGAGAGGAGGTATCTATTAAATACTAGTAGGTATCGTCAGAATCTGAATTAATAAGAATAGTTGAAGTCAAGATTTCGATACCTTTCAATTATTAGCATTATTCCTCATAAGCAATACTTAAAATTCCCACAGAAATTAAATAAATAAGGGCTAAGGGGACACCATCCTTGACGAACGCCACAAAAAAGGTTAAAAAAGGCGAAGCATTACCATTGTAATAAACAAGATGAGATATCGTTAGAGAAAAACCTGAACCCAGTTAATGATATCTTTAACAAATTAAGTATTTAAGGGCACTGACAATAAAAGGCTCAAGTTTGTCAAAAGCTTTCCGAACATCAATCATAAACATCAGACCTGAAATATTATTTGAATCAAAGATAATCAATAACATCCAAAGCAAGGCGAATATTTCACCAATAAAAGCGACCTTATGCAACCCAGTCTGGTCCTCATTAATAATATCATAAATAACCTTTTTTAAACGTAAAGCAATACCATTTTGCAACAAATCGTATAATCAGGGGGAGAAGGGAACTGTCCTTGTCATTGGCCGCCAATTTTAAGAGAAGTAAGTCTTATTTTTTTGGTATCATATGAATGATACCTCTTCGTTGATCAGAGGGACAATTTACCGTTTGGAAAAAAGATAAAAAATTGAAAAATCAACAATAATGTCATTTATATTTAAAGAAAAACCATACCATCGACAGGAGCATCGGTACATGCGGTTTGTGTTGGTCATGGCGTAGAAGCAAGTAAACATTCATGCAGAGAAATCCAAAACCTTCACAAACTGTCACTCTGGCTATCACTAAGTTTTGGGCAAACAGTGCCTATGGCAGAAAATCATTCAATATTGCCTCAGGAGGGGATGGTAGAGACTAAGAACTTGCCATAAAAGGGACTTCTATCATGCATTAATCCTAGCGTCGTGACGATGGTCCCACTGTCTGTCTCAAGCTTTGTGATACTTTTGCCTTTGTTTCTTTTTTCAAGATTAATAAATAACGGGAATTTTTCAACATACTCAATCTCCTTTGCCCGAGATCTTATCATACAACCTTTAGTGTGATAATTGTATTAAGGAATCCAAATTATTCTACATTCATAAATTGCTTAGAGAGTCATCAATTGGGTAGATGATAGATCCGCTCCAAGCTCCTCCAGCTATTTGACCAGGTCTTCTCATACTTTTCCTTTGTTTAGAAAGTTTGGAGAGAATTGGATGGTAAATGAACGGATCTGACATGTCATAATACACCCAAACAATTTGGATTCAATCCAAGTCTCATTACTTGAGTCTCATTAATACAATTTTAACAGCATCAAGTATAGGGCTCATGAAGTAATGAAGCATTCAATTTACAGAACCCACGACTCTGGCCTCATTATGTGGGACAATAAAAAAGTTAAATTAACGAATGGTCAGTTTTAAAACCAGGTGAAATTTTACACTATCAGTCGGGCATTAAATTAAAAGAGATCAGGAAGGAAAAATCGAGCGACATTTGAATAGGATGATTAATGAGCGCCGAGCAAATGGCCGTAAATTTGGGTGGGTGATGCTCCTCCAAAGTAATCATGAGATAGAATGAATCCATAATGTGTAAACATTTCTAAGAGATTAATGTAGTTTTTCTTACCCACCTGTATTATCAATCCCCACATCTAAAACTAAATTTAACAAACTAAATCAAAATTCATGAGATTCTTCTCAATGTTTTCAAAAATTGGGTTGTCATTATTCGGACTAATATTTGCCAGCGTGACCTCTTGACCCTTAAAAACAGAAAGAATTAAAACACGACCATCGTCGTCATGGAATTCTTTATGAACCATCCCAAATCACAATACGGTAAGAATGCACACCCCCCGGACGTTGTGACTTCCCGTGACAAAAGTAGATATTATCCCCCCATTCCTTCTTCCATATCTGTTCAGAGCGATCAGTACTGTGTGTCTCTTGAAGAAAAAAATAGAGCAGGATGTTTTTTAAGCCATAGAAAACCTTGTTACGTTTAAAATTTATCCCAAGCCCTCTCACGTTCAAGACAAAATACCATCACCTCGAGCAATCATTGATACATATTCGCATTGAAGAACAAAATATTTGAGAAAGGAATGGGGAGGGGGGGAAAAAAAAACCTATTACAATCTCGTTTAGGGGGAAAAAAGTACATAAAACCTAACATTGATACATATGATAATAACCAATTGCGCATTAATTTGGGACAAGATTAGATAGCCCAATCAATACATCAGTATAATGTACATGAAAATATTCCAACTTCATCAAAATGGCAAAATTTGTATGGACAGAGGTGGGCGGCAAAGATATCTAAAAATTGTAAAATACCTGATTTAAACATTCAAAGCACTATATACACACAGAAAACAATAAATACAAATTAAAAAAAAATACACGTGTGCCAAGTTCTAAAAAGGTTAATCTAATGTCCACAGGTGTTAAACCCAAAAAAGAAGCGGGTTTTTGGGAGAGGCCGATGAAGTAGACTCACATTTGGGTCTACCGATTATCAGCTAACCAATTTCGTGGTGAATAGTTCATAACACCCACTCTGTGCACATGGGCCACTACACGGAGTCTGGTTTAACTTAGGCCCAGTTAATTTTCAAACAATCCCATATAAAGTCACAGATTTGCATAGTTGGGACCTCGGCGAATGAATATGCGCTAAATTAATTTATAGTCCATTCTGAAGGGGTGAAAAAAGGCGAAGAGCTAAGAATAAAAATATTTAGAGTCCGCGATTAAAAAAAACAAGACTCAACATACTTGCTCAATTTCCATATAGTGCAATTACAGTACAAACACACGACGCAAGGCCCATGTAAAACAATAGCCTAACGTTTATAGACACTATCTGTTCTCTATTTAACCTGACTTCTAGTCTTGTTTTTCAGGTGTAGAAGCGGAGTATTCCAGTTCGGTTCTGTGAAGGATTTGGGTGGATTTCCACCTCAACTTGTTTACGCTCGGCATGTCCCGTTCGGGTATTACGGTCGCCGGCAGCACCGTTGTTACCGGTATAGAAGGGGGCTAAATTACCATGCTTGTCGCGCCATTTACCCGATGAAATGATAACGGACAACCTCTCGTAGGAGTTTAACTTCAGTTTGAACTTCCGTTTCTCATTACAGACCGTTTTGTCAAATCATCGGCGGACCATAAAAGTACAGCCTCTAAAACTTGACGTTGAAGTTTCATACATTTACGGTTTAATCCTGGTAACTAGCATCTTGACCAACAAATGTCGAGGTCTGCCCTCACGGTTAACTCCCTCGCGGGTACACGCGGCGATTTGATCATCGTCATATTGACCTTATCTCTCAGTATATATAAGTCGACTAATTCCCATCGGATTTTCTCCCGATTTTTCCTACACCATGACCGGAATCGAACGAGCAATAGCGTCCATATCACAAACCTTTCCTGAGTTCTATCCATCTATTTCCATGATGAAATCCTTTTACTTTCAAGTTCAGGGTTCCTTCGAATTATCTTTTTTTCCTAAAGTAATATGGCTCTTTAATTTTCTGTTCGGTTTTTCTTACAAACCTCGAAGTCACTCTCGCTGGCCATGCACGCCTTAGCGCGCGTGATGGCACGGTGTTGAATGTCATCATCACTATTCCTCGTGTGTTGGTATCTCGAGCACGCTGTTGGTTCTGAATCTGTTTACGAGTGGTCGGAGGACCCATCATAAACGTTTAAGTTATCTCTTTAAAAGACGAAAATATTATCCAAAACAGCGTTATAAATAAAGTCTCCACTACAGTCAATATCATAAAGATAGCGTCATAAAGTGACTTCAAAAGTCAGTGGCGTAACAGGCGGGGGACAGGGGGGATGGTTGCCCCCCCCCCCTGACGACTTTGGCAGGAAAAAATTTGCAAAAAACATGCTAATCAGCCGTTTTTTAGCCTCTGGCCGGAAAAATTGGCCTTTTGACACCCCTAAGAGGGAAATTCCGAAACTGGCAATTTTTGCCCCCTCAGAGCGGGCATGCCCGTTTACGCCACTGCTTCAAGTCATTCAAAATTTGAAAAACTCCGAGAGCTCCTCTTGTGCGTGTACGACTGCTAAGCGCCATTCATCGTACTCCTAATTAATTTGATTTTGATACCCCTGAGATGACCCCAGAAATGGTAAACCCCAAATGGGTGTATGGCGCAATGACCCCTTGTCCGGACCCTTGTAATGCAACCCCTGCATGTCTACTGCCAGTGACGTAGAAATAGCTATCAATTTTGAGAGACTTTTTATATTTACAATGAAGTAAAAAGTAGCGCCCAACTTGCCGTCCGTCGTTTCCATTCTCGTAAAATGACCTAGAAAAGGTTTCTCGTATCCTAATAAATGCAGTTTTCAGTTGTTGTGTCTACGGGCAACACAGTACTGCAAATTCGAACATCCATACTCTAGTGTTTATAAAAAACCATACAATTGTTCACTTTCGTTTAGACACTATTTAATTCATTACAAATACCCAACCGCGGTAAACCACGTATACAAGATAAACCATGCTTAGCTGTATTTGTTGAACAGTTATTTCATCGGACAGAGTAAACGGCAACGTACACACGATAAACCATGGATAGCTGTGTTGTTATTATTGCAGCAGTGGGAAATACCCGGTAGGTGGAACTACCCTGTCCATGCTTACTGAATCACTACGCATGCGCCCTCAGACTTCCTTTATTGCATGTAATGACTCTCAACAGGATACACCGTCATCCCCATGCAGAAGGTTTTGATCAAACGAATATGGCACGCTCCACGTTCCATTATCAAATCATGGCGAGTTTTCCCGCGCATGTCGAGTTTCACGCGCTGTGTATCGAGTTTTCCTCGCCATATGTCGAGTGTGCAGCGTTATATGTCGAGTTTACAGCGCTATCTGTCCAGTTTGCCCTCTATACATCGAGTTTTGCTCTCTATATGGTGAGTTTGACATAAATCATGTCCATTTTTACGCTCCACGTATCAAATCATGGCGAGGGTTTTCCCGGCAGCATGTCGAGTTTCACGCTCTGTGTATCGAGAGTTTTCCTCGCCATATGTCGAGTGTGCAGCGTTATATGTCGAGGTTTACAGCGCTCTGATATTCCAGTTATCCCTCTATACATCGAGTTTGGCTCTCTATATGGTGAGTTTACATAAATCATGTCCAGTTTCAAAATCTCGAGCTGATTTTTTCTCAAAATGAGGAAAACTACGACATGATTTTTTGGTGGTATGTGTACAAAAAATCATGTCGAGTTTCGCTCATGTTGAGAAAAAAAATCATGCGAGTTTGCTCATGTTGAGAAAAAATATAATGTCCAGTTTGCACATGGTGAAAAAAAATCATGTCAGTTTTTTTAAAACTCGGCATGATGAGTTATTCTGGACATGATTTATTGGACATATTATGGAAAACTCGGCACAAGAGTTCAAACGGAAGGCAGCCCTGTACACTCGACATATAGCGGGTAGGTTAAATAGATATACAGCGATGATGAAAACTCGCATGATTTGAGACGTGGAGGGTGCCAATCAACGAACGAGAACAAATAGCTGAATACGGGAAAAATTCAGAGAAAAATATAACTTTTGCCACTATGATGTCTGCCTGGAGGACCGTTGCTGAGTGTAAGCACCAGGACAGGGGTATAAAGTACTATGGGGGTCAAATGTTGAATTGCTCTTAAATCTAATGAAATATAGCTCAAATTCATCTTTAGGTAACAGGAGAAAAAATCTATTGGGTCACACGCGTGTGGTGCTTCCTTTCCACGATATTGGGGAAAATAGGCTAAAGTCATTTGTTTATTCAAGAAAGGGCAATGTTTGTAATACCAAGATTTCTTTTTTTAAAAATATCAAAAAATTATTGAAAGATACTCTTTAAAAATGCTTTTTATTTTTCACAGGGTTGGTTTCATTTAATAGGGAGGGGGTATAATGTCACCATTACAACAGAGTTCCTACAGGGAAGGTTTGCTGCTTTGCACCCCTTCCATAATAACAACAAGAAGATGCCCAAAAGTGCAAAAAAGCAATTTATATTTTGGAATCAGTACATAAACATTTTTGTTTAAATTACAAAGAAATCTGGGATATTGCAAAGGGTGACCTTTCTTGAATAAACAAAGACTGTAGTCTATTTCCCAAATATCTTGGAAAGGAAGAACCACACGCGTGTGACCCCATTGACTTTTTTACTCCTGGTACCCTAAGAAATTAGTTTTGAGTATATTACATTAAATTTACCAGGCGCGGATCTCAACGGGCCACATTCTCGAAGCGATGTCAGTTCTTTGGGCCAAAGACGGTCCCGCAACCGATGAGTTGTTTACTCCCTGAAAGGCAACCTGTTTGTTGTATGAATTAATGCAAAGTTCAAGAAAGCTGCTCTCCCTCTACTTACAGGGCCAGTGAACTTTGTTCCATCATGTTTAGTTCTGGACATAGATCCAGCCAAGCCAAACTTCCTCCTTGTCAGAGTGCTTTTACGTAAAAGAGTACTGAGGGCCAAATACCAAAGCGGTACAATAGGGCATTGGATCCCTCAAGAACAAGACCTTCACATCTCCACCCGGCCATGGATGAATTGTAAAACAGACCAAGTGAAATTCAAATTGATTGGATGGACCATACTACCAGCACCATATTGTTTTGGGGATGACATGTTGGGGAGCAATGCCGGCGATGTGCCCTTCCAACCAATGTGGTGCAAAAAAAAAATGGGACTGAAATGTACAGGGATTTACATAGTCCAAAGGAGTGCAAGTACCAGGCTATCCGTGCAGATATTTATGCTGCAGTAATATTTTCATTACAGTGACAAGAGCTGAGACAAAGGACAAAGGACTCTGTCTTCATCGGGGATATTGCACAGTAATGAGCAAAATGTAGCAAGTTCAAAATATAGTTTGATCACACTTTTGGCCAAATTGCATTGTTTTGAAATGGACAACTTGTAGCAGTTGAACATTGCACAACCAAGTGAAGAGTTTTTATTTAAGAGCTATGTCAAATAGTAAGACTTTAAAGTGAAAACAGGCAGCAGTCATTTTTGGTGCCAGGTGTCGATTTTGATGCTATTCTTACTCTACAAGTGATCAGTTCAAAACTTAAAATGGTGCACATAAAGGTGCTGTGTTCAATATTTATATCTCTTGTGTTCTCTGCTTGAATGGTGAGAGCCTGGCACTGCACATACACCACCCCTCTCAATTACCATGGGAAAAAATTAAGTTTTTGATGGTAGAAGCATAATGCATATTGCAAAGCCCCTTTCAATAATGTGCTCATTCGGATGGTTACATTAAAGGCGGTTTTTTTTTTTTTTAATAAAATTGGACTGAAATGGATTTGAAGGGCTCAAATTTCAGGACACATGAAAAAATACGGGCCTTTCATCTGATATCAAAAATTCGTACTACTTCGCGGGTAAATCGGGGGTCTCAAACAGTGGCGGGCACCCGACCTCTTTTCCTGGGTGGAAAACGGGGGGGGGGCAACGTGAATTTGTGGGGGGGACAAAAGTGAATTCTGGGGTGGGGGAATATCATAATTTGGAGATTTTAAACCAATTTGTCCCCAAATGGCTGATTTTCGCGTCAAAATTTGGTGATTTTTCGCCCCAAACCCGAATTTTGCCAAAAAAAACCTCATTTTTCTTTCGGCCGGGGGGGGGAAGAAAAAAATTAGGGGGGAAAAACGCCAATGTGCAAAATTGGCGTTTTTTTGTGATCCAAGACACCGTCATGCATTCCTAACTAGAACTTTTAAGTTAAAGTTTGCTATTATACCTGTGGCTCTTCTTCGCACAAAATGGTTTTGGAGTGAAGTGATTCCTTTAAATCCATGCCATGTGATCTAATTGGTTAAGATTTGTTTGTAAAATTTGTAACACTTTGTTTGGTTTTTGGGACCGTATTGTACAACACCCCCTTATTTTTTCCTCCATTTGGAGAAAAATTGTCGTGGTCCCTAGTGGTTAGCAAGCTTACCTCTGGAGCAAAGGGATCGAATCTCAGTGGGACCACTTGCTTGGATTTAATATCATCGGAACTCCATTTGGGATTTGATTTTATCACATATCTTTGTTAAAACCTGAAAACCACTTTCTCCATGGTTCATTTGATGGCAAATGCACCATGAAAGCTTGCACTACCATACCGGTGTGTGTTTTTCGTGTAGTGTGTTTGTAGGTTGCAATATGGCGCTGTTTAGGCTGCTGCACTCCAGTTGCATTGTTCTTCTGTCTAGTTAATTATTAAGTTGTAAAGTCTCTGCAATTTGGCCTATAGGCCACGATTTGAGATTAAAATAAACCTTGATTATTATTATTATTATTATGTAGTTTTCTTTATATACATATAAAAAAATTAAAAAAATTAAAAAAATTAAGGTGGGTGACCCGATCGGTCTAATTTTTCGTATGTTTTTCCCCCCCAGCACATCCAATACATAATTATAACCAAAACCATTTGATTACAAAATTTACTGTTAAATTCTGGTCCGACCATTTGATACGTAAGAGCATAAATTGTTTGTTTGATTCATAGGCCGGGTGTGTTGTGTGTGTGCGGGTATGTGGAAATGTGTGTGTGGGCGTGTGTTGTGTGGTGCGTGTGGGAGGGTGTGTGCGTGTGTGTGTGTGTGCTTGGGTGTGTGTTTACCAGTGTGGTCGAGTACCTTTGTGGACGATTTTGTCCCGGGGATTTTGTTCATAACAACGAAAGGAAAGATTTTCCGGGCCTTAAATTTTCCTGTGGTAATGAGAAAAAATATTAACTTACTTCTGATACCAAAACCTCAAGTTTTACGAGACATTTCAGGTAAGCGTTCTGCACATTATTATTAAACATTTGATTATTATTTTTATTTTATTGTATACACTTTTAAGTAGGTGTATACAAACGTCCACGGTGAGTTTATAATCCAAGAAATATAGACAAACAATAATTGCCTTCTTAATCATTGCAATAGATTATCGTCTGTTTTATTAACCACACATCTCGATAATAAACAATCTTCATGCCAACGACATGCATCTCGATAATAAACCATTTTCATATCAAGGTTATACATTTCGATAATAAACAATCTTCATTCCAATGAAATACATCTCGATAATCTATACACAATCTTTATACCAACGTCATGCATTTTGAGAATAAACGATCTTCATGGCAACGACATACATTTCGATAATCTTCATATCAATCCTATACAGAGTGAGTCAATAAAAACCCTACTTCTTCTTGAAAGGTTAAAAGTTACTTTTGCTTAAAGGTGGGTGACCCGATCGACAACCTCGTCCCCCCAATTTACTCCATCAAAATGGAGATTTTGGTATCGGAAGAAAGTTAATATTTTTCTCAAACAGGCAGTCAGATTTTTATTTGGTGTCTTTCGGACTTTGGGTTCAGAAACTATGTCAATTTTGCGGAGAGTCCCAAAAATTTTGTTTGGCCACGTTCGGCCATGCAATGCGAAGAGACTGACAACAAATATTTTCAACAAATAATATTACCATTGTTCAACCAATAAAATGTCAGTTATTGAAAATCAGTCCATACCAATGTCTCAGTTCATGAACATAATAAAATTGCTCAGAGATTTTTGTTTTATATTGCACATACAGTTTACTCAGTATCCATAAATTGCGAGAACTAAGTTTTCTATAAATAAATTGGAATTAAAACTTTAAATTGTACTTGTTTTTTCAAGCTGAATACGAAACTTTTCATGGTTTCACTTTGACCCCCAAATTTCGTTGTAGGTTGACACTATGAAAACTTGCTATGTAAACTGTGGTCTAAGTTACACTTGTCATCATGACTTTCTTACCTGGGACATTGAACGTTGTTTCACTCTGCATTTTCTTTCTTTGTAGATATTGATTTTGTAATCCTGAAATTATCCTCCCACCTTCCATTGTTTGACAATAATTTGGTGTTAATTAATGTTTTTATCAAAAGCACTGCTGAAAAATATGCTACTCTATGTAAATGATGCATCTTTGTGTGCCTCAAAACCGGCCTCAAAATTATTACCAAACATGATTTTTTTTAAAACTTTGTTTGGCAATAATTTTGAGCCAAACAAAAGTCTCTCACCAAAATAGACATAACTTCTTCCTCCAAAGTCCAAATGGCACTAAATGAAAGTTTTCTGAAAGCCTGTCAAGCCTAAAATTTAGCAGAAATAACTCTTAAGTATTTAATTATTGTTTTGTTATACAAATGTAGTTTTTTTACTAACACTGTACCTTCGATAATACACAATCTCATACCAACGACATACATTTTGATAATAATAAACAATATTCATATCAACGACATACATTTCGCTAATTGAGATAATCTTCATATCAACGACATACATTTCAATAATACACAATCTTCTTATCGACAACTTGAACATTTCAAGAAATACCACAATTCATACCAACGACATACATCCCGATAATAAAAACAAATAGTCTATAGCAACGACATAGCATTGAAGGTGATTAGCCTATATGAAATAAGTATTTGGGTTGCCCAGCCCTTTCGTCAATCCTTGTGAGGGATGGGGTGGGTGGGTGCGCGCCAAATACCCTTTTGCCAACTGGCTCTAACTAAACTAAATCTGGGTGTTTGTTTTCTGTCACCTAAATGATGCCCTTTAAAAAAATCGTAAATCTATCAACTGCTTCCCTAATATTCCCAAAAATCAATTATTAGTTTTAATAGGATTGATATCTTAAATAAATTACATTTTACCTTTATGTTTTAAATGTTCGGATTTAGTTTGGATTTCTGACAGTCAAACCTCTCCAAAACACCCCAAGCTTTGAATTGTAACTTCCAAAGTTGAGTCCACACACACCACCAAACACCACTACACACACCCATACACAAAACCCACACAAACACACACACCCACAACAAACACCACACACACACAACACATATATATCTTTCCGTATGTAGCGAAAGTTATAGGAAGAGGACAACTGTAAAAATAGCATAGGCCTGCAGGCATTGACAGCCTGGATAGCATGGTCATAATATCGCATATTCCATAAGATTTGTAGAATTTAAAAAATCGCTATGTAGTGGATAACAATGATATATAATGCAGAATAGATGCCACTGCTTCAAAACCAAGTTGAAATTAATTGCCCAAGTCAATATTTTTTTTAAATAGAAAGTTTCAAGATTTGGGATACGGGTTTACAACACAACCCTACAGGCATTGAAATACATCGCTCTCACACGGTAAAAATTACCCCAGGCTTTTATGGCATGCGAATCTTCTTAACATCAGTGCGTATACTTGGGGGAGGCCTATTTTCGGCTGTTAGAGTCCTTCCGCCCCCGGGTCACCTCAAAAAGCTAGGTCTGGACGCCGTGTTCAGATATAGGAATAACAGTTCAGTTAAAACCCTTACTAGTCTACGTCAAAAAAAGTGTTCTCAAATTCTCGGGGTGACGCTGGCCATTTTTTCTTGTCTCCGGAATTTATATAAGTGATGGTTGAGCTAAAATTTGCGCATTTGTTTAGGAAACACGGATTTACAATACATGTAACACTACGCGTCTTTGTATAACAGGTGTAATGTAAAAAACACGCAATTTGTTTGAAAATTAAGGGTGACATCCTCGGGAAACCTTTCGAGGAGGCTTTTAAAATAATCAACGCATGCACCTAAACCCCAACACGCACACACATATCACAAACCACACACACGTGGCATACACACACACAAACGCTGTACGTAACGTTTTTAATACGCAGCGTACATTACACCCCACATACATCGTTTCATTATACATGGCGTATTTGAAGACACAATTTTATAATTAAAATGGTTATTATTATAAATTGCGTTAAAACTATTGCAAAAAAAAAACGTTGTATATACCTACTTCGTTATAAATTAAAAAGCGCAATGTTACAGGGAAAACGCAATATGACAGCTGATCCATCCCAGCTAATGGGCAACCTACAAAATATACAACTCATAAGTGGAAAATGAGCCAGTGCTTTACACAAGACCAAAAAATCTACAATTTAACACCACCATTATAATAGTCTGCTTTTTATTCATGCACTTCGAGTATATTGTCGCAGGCATGGTTTCATTTGGAAGGACTGTTGATACCGAAATTTATTAGATGGGCAATATGGCACATATTTGAAGAGCGTTTTTTTTCCGTTTTGTTATAATTTTCTAGTAAACTTACCTGCGAACGACAATGCTCAAATAGGGATTTTGAATTAGAACCAACTTCCAATTGAAATTTAACGACGAGAGCTGGAAAACGCAAATTTATGTCCATCCATGATTAAATAGCGCCACCTCACGAAAATGACCTCACCTTATACTCCTAACCAACGGAACATCTAATGGATGAGCGAAGACACATACATTTCATATAGTATGGCACTAAGGCGCTTCCAGCAGCCGTAAATTCTTCTAATTACCAAATTCCTTCTTTTGCGACACATAGAGAGTTTCGAGCTCTACCATTTACAGGCATAGTTTACTAGCCATTACAATGTCCTATGCAAAAATCTCAAAATATTTGGAAAATTGTTGGCGCTCTTAACAAAATTGTGCTGTTAGCTTTAGTCCATTTCTCTGTTGTTGCAATTTAAGCTTCAAATATGTAATTATACAAATTTATATTTCACTATTGCATTTCTCCCGTGTGCACCTTTTTAACGATAAAATCGGTAGATTATTGTTGATATGACACAAACACAGCAATTAAGAGACACAAGAGCATTTGGGGGGAATCCTGAGCATGATCACTGCTTTAAGAGCAGGCTTAGAGTCCTACCTTTTACATGTGACCTACACAACACTTCATGTTCCTTTATGGGTGTCTCACTATGGTTGGTTACGATTCGGTCATAGGAGATCGATTCCCCCCCCCCCCCCGACCATAGTCCGGGCTCCCGTAGACGACAACGGAATCCAGCCGTTTAACTAATGTTATGCTTGAAGAGTCGGACTAGGATTTGACGACATATCTTCACCCGTTTCGGGTGGGTCTAAGAGTCCGGGGGCCTATATCTCCTGTCACACGCTGCATTCGTTTTCAAACTCAATAGCAGATATGGTTATGGCAAAAATGGCCCCAATCCATGTCACGTAAAAGTTTGTTATTTAATTTTCCTGGTTAAACACATACAAACTCACATAGTTCATAAATCGTCGAAAACAATTAAATGGAGTGACACTAATAAACTATAATAACGCCAGTGGCGTCTCCACGAGCGACCCACTGGGTATTAAGCACGAAATATGATGAACGTGATTTAACAAAAACGGCCACTGACAAAGTCGCTATGGTTTAAGAAATATTCGAATGAGACCACTTCACTCCCTTGGACCTGAGAGCCTAATATAATTAGTCTCGCCTTGAAGCTGCTTTTTAAAAAACTCCAATACCCCTTCCTATTCTTATAACGTCGTCATTGTCATCAAATTATACATGATAACACATCACCAAGGTAAATATTATTACTGTACATATATATTTATATACATATAACAAAAAGAAAACCTATTGGAGATCATAGCACAAATTTACAGCAAATATACCTCATATTCGTAACCCCAAAATACCCAATTCAAACATTGAACGATTGCATACTGGCGTCACAGATACCCACCCATATCCTTGTATGTATGTATGTATACAAACAACTTGTCAACACACATTATAACATAACTTCGTCTGCCAATTGGCTTTATAAGACGCAACTTATACTCATGTTTCCAAGCCACAAACACACAGTCAATATGGCACTGCACTGGTCAGACCGCTTTTAGAATATTCAAATTCAGTTTGGGACCCTTATCAAAAAGACCCTATCAATAAACTTGAAGAGATCAAAAGGGCAACACGGTTTACCACAACCTATGACAGGACCACAAGTATACAACTCAGATACAGGCTTAAACTGGATACCTACAGACCAGGAGAACAGCCAACAGACTGCACAAGACGAGACGGGCCTCCTGTCTTCCGGTAGATCACCTACTGAAAACATCCCGGCGTCAGAATCATGGCACACTCATCAAGAATCTTACCAAATTTCACTTGAACAAAATGCTAATAAACACGTATACTTTTCCGAGAACTGTAATAGACTGGAACAATCTACCTTAGTCTATCAATCCCATCCAACGAACTTCAAAACACTGTGCTCAAGTACCTAAACAAGAGCTAAAGCCCGCATCACCTACGCACCCGTTCCTACCGCCTGACTCCAACTAGGGAGTGTTGTTGTAGTACTCTCTACAGATACAGATATAATACAGTAGAGTGAGATTTCTTAGGCCATAAAAAGGGCTTGTTTTTTAAAAAATCTGTGCGTCACGCCTTTGATTCAGATTTACTGCATAGGTCTATGCGTTCGAGTCATTTTGGGTTGACCATCTAAGTTTTTTGACAAGTAGACAAAATACTTGCATCGTCCCCCTGTCAAGATTGCAGTCTGGGAAAAAAAAAAAACAAAAAATTCATTTTAGTTAAAACATTTGACCCCAATAACCTTTACCTTGTTCAATACCTTTGACATCATCCCCATATGAAGGACCCCCTAATGCACCTTAAACCCAAGTCAGGTTTTTGAATCGTACTAGAACTTTCGAAGAACACCCAAAAAAGAAAACCTAACCAAACTGGAACACATATAAATGCACACACACTTGCGCGATTTCGCAAAAACGGCTCATCCTTCATGTAAGACTGCATGGAATTAGCCTAGCATGAAATCTTCTATAAGAGGATCAAAGGATTACAAGGATTGTACAGCTTTATTCCGTAAAGAGTCTTACTCTAGTCTAACTCATGAATATCTTACACCAAGGACACACCAATATTCCCTATTCCTTTTTAAGCCAGGGGGATAAAAATGGGCTGAAATGTTATTTAAAAAGAAATCTCGCTCATCGCATTACTTTTGGGCCAAATTTTAAAAAATGCATTACGCAGCTTTTTGCCAGGCGGTGGCGGCCAAGCCTCATTAATTATAGCAACTCAACAAAAATGTCAAAAGAAATTACAGCAATAAGGAGCGAACCACAAACCAATTTGGGTGCTTTGATGTGGGTCGGTCATGGGTGTTCCCATGACCCACATACGACCTCGTCCTCGTTCGTTATTCAAACAAACAAAAAATCAGAAATAACCATTCCAGTGGAGTTGATTGTTCAACTCCAACGGTTTTGGAATAAGAAAATATTGCTTGACTGTTAACATATAAAAAATTCAGAATTTTTCGTCAAGATTTTGCTTTTACGTGTTAAACCAATGGCGACGTCTGAAAATGGGATTTCTTGGCCGCCCTCCCCTGCTTTTTGCCAAACATGTTTGAGATAAACCCTCTTGGGCATTAGAAAATAACCAACAATACAACTTATTAAAAGGCGCCTTCTATATACATACTTATTAACACCTACATCTCCCTGTACAATATGTATTTTGCTTTATTCTTATTCTTTTTCAAGTCATGTTATGAAGTGCACAGCCCGACACCAGAATCTTAAAAGACACTTCATATAAATCATTAAACACTGTTTAATACCACAAAAATAACATGACTACACATTTCTGTTACACAAACAGTTGTAACAATGCAAATTCAAACTATTAATATTCTTCGTGACTGATTGCTGCAAATGACAACAATCGCTATTACAAAACAATAATAGTTATTAGTTATAACAATGAATCAATTGCAAATACGATATGCAAAAATTCCTAAAACATTTAACACGATAAATTTCAACTGGCTGCCGAGCTATTATGTAAAATTCGAATATTTCAGTTTGGAGTACACAACAAATACATTATCATGTATAATAAATACATAATCAGATAATGATATATTACAACATATTAATTACCCTTGTCTAATGCATGCTACATCTTTTAAATAAACAGCTTAATAATTATGCATAAAGCCAACATAGGTCTTCGGGTAGTTCGTCTTTCGCGCTCATTCTACCACTCCCCCCAAGAAAAACAACATGATAAAATATACCGCCTAATCCGGGGTAAATAGGCTGGCAAAGTTCCGAGGTAGTGAAGCCCATTGGTGGAAGGTGATATATCCGGTGTGAAAGAAGATATAGTCTGCCGGGAGCCATAGTCCGGGCTCCTTAGACAACAACGGAGTAAAGCGTGAAACTAATCTTAAGTGAAGAGTCAATTGAATCGAGTGTACTATTTGTTACCGTCTTAGGTGGACTATGAGTCCGGCGAACTACTCAAACTTCTACACCGGAATTATTTCATTACACAACAAACGATTATCGACATTGGGCAACGGTACAACACAATATGGTTTGGCCACCCCAAATTCAAAAGGTTGCCATTAGCCAATAACAAATATCGATATATTACGAAGTCAAAAGACAGACAAACATAATTATTATCTCCCGTGAATTACTAGAGTATAAAGCATCCATGGAAATATCTGACAATTACAATAATTGCCATTGTACTTGATAACAATATAAAAACAAACTAAAAATGCACTTATTACTTTCCTTAAATTAGTCAACTTAATGTACCCTCTAGGTTCCCAAATTCTTTACTCCTTTTTCGGTTCTTGATGGAACGTGAACAGTTTAAAAGTACGACAACACTGCAAATGGAATAGCAATTATTAAAAAAACAGTAAAACATATTGCTATTTGAAGGATTTGGCACACACAAAACTTCGAGTTTGAACCTGAGTGCAATAGGGTGCACAAAATACAGTCTGACACACCACAAGTACGTCAATATACACTTTGATCAAAAACCCTTGTAACATTTGTATGGTCAATATATATACATTAATTTTATGTCAGACTGATATAATCTGTTGCAATGTAAAGTGCAGTGTAACATGTCTCAAACTCAAAACTCAACCGTTAAAAGTAAAACCTTTTCCCAATAGTAAAATGCAATTTAGAAATCTATTTGGTATTTACATATGGTATTTGACATTTTTACAACATTTTAAGTAATATACTTTGGAGAATCTATTCAAAATTTATAACGGCAGAAAAGAATGAAGTTGCGATACTGCTTAAAATTAGTTATAAAAAATAGTATACAATATTTACATAGCTATAATGGACCATCGGTAATAAACATACAATAATCTTTATTAAAAAAACACAATTTCTTTCATGACAATTTAATACATACGTAAAATACTTTTTACATGCTTACAAACATTCTAATAGAAATAATTGATATACGTTGCTCTGGTATCTCAATTACGGTCATAACTTTGATAACTGTTTAGCATAATGATAATTTTTCTCATCACAAATCCTATGATAAGACATGCTTTAAGTATTATTGTTATGTATCCAATCCTGCGTTCAAAAAGACCTCCTCTGCAAATAACTTCGTTGAAAGGAGTATGCGTTTTACTATATATAATATATATATATATATAATATATATATATATATATATTATATATATTAATTTTTTTAATTTTTTTAATTTTTTTATATATATAGATATATATATATATATATATAGATATATATATAATATATATATATATATTATATATATATATATATATAGATATATATATAGATATTATATACACTACTACATTAAAATATGGTGCTACCATGGTTTAAGCCAGCATCCTCATTGCTTGCGATCATGAAGGCACCACTGAAGTCAATGTTATGGTCCTACCCAGCATTACTTTTTCTTGACCCGCTCTGATGGTTTATCATGATGCCTGCACTTTGACACAAGCTCACTTCTTTTGTTAAGTGAGTGGCTCTTTACCTTGAGTATTATTTCGACTTTTTTTTGCTTTTTTTTTCTGTTTTCTTCCAGGCAATAGATTTCATTGGCTGAACTTCTTTTTTCCTTTGTGTTTGAGGTTCTGATCACATCAATTTGAGTGAAAATTTGGTTTTAGCTTTTTTCAGTTTCCATATGAATTTCGAGAGCTCTGCCTCTTGCTATATTCTCATGGTTGAACGACTTCTTGTGATTTGCATATCTTTCTTTGAATGTTCCTCCAGTGAGACCAATGTACACTTTCTGTTGACTTCCCTTCCGGTTGCACAGTTTGCTTTGTATATGACATTTGTTGCCAAGCAGTTTCCACGGAGGGGGCATTCATTTTTTCTTTCTGCAGTTGCACGTTTTTGGCGTTTTTTCATGCTCTTTCTGATTCAGAACATGCGCATTATGCGATTTGATTATAGCGCCCAGAGTCTGGTGATGCAAGCTATAAACTAGCTGATGGTATTGCTGGTTAATATCTTATGGAGCCTGCTTCCCCGTGGAAAATGCTAGCAACTAGTTTGAGAAAGGGTTACCGGCAATGTTGGGATTTCACGCTTTTACTATAGGTGGTTGAAACACGTGACCCTCGGAAACGGTTCTTTTCTTTCTTGGTTTTGTCCTGTGCATATGCTGAATATGAAACGCACCCTTAAAGTGGGTAAGTCATATCATCGTATCGTTTTATTAAAAATTCTCAATAGTGGTAGTGTCCCTTTCTCTGCGGGTAGGAACTTTGCCGGCTCTGAGCTGCATGTTCACCGCAGGTATCTGCGTTGCTGGTTTAGAAAAAAACAAAATATAAACTTAGCCTCCAAAATACATTGAGAATTGCTACTTACTTTGATTAGTGGTCGAGATGGAACTAGTTAAAATTCTAAATGAATGAACAAATTATTTTTATTATGGCCTACACTAACAAATTACCCTAACCCTAAGGCCAAAATAAAAATGAATTTGTTACACGTAAAACCTCAAGGGGGGAACATATGCAACTCTTGCCGTAACATGGCATGTGGTCGTCATATTATTGATCGCATTTCATTTGTCAATGGACATCGGAATGATCGTCTAGCAGTTTATATGGGTTCCCATGTACCTCCCTTAAAACGAAATTCTAACATGATTTTACCACAACTATGTCTTAAGTTCAAGGACTTTGATGGTACCAAAATCAAATAGTCCGTTGGTAGAATATGGATTACGGAGGAAAATCGTACATAAGTGGTTTCAATTCACTTTAGTTGAAAAGTATTTCAAATTATTGTCTATCATCGGAATCAGAAAGTATAGTTGGCATATCTCCTGATGTTCAGTTACAGAGAGATGGGTTGAAAATGTGATACAGGGAATGAACTTTTGATGGGTATTTTACAGTGGGCCAGATTGTCAAAAATGCTTCATTCTTGACAAAATTGGTGTGAAATGTTGGTATGGCAATGTTTAAATGTAAATGAGTGAAATTGTCATAAAAATAAAAAAAATAAAAAAAATAAAAAAAATATCAAAATTTACAAATAAAGACAGTGACAAGGAGGAGGGGCAGTCGAAAGGCCAATAAGGCCCGATAGAGACTACCCTGAGCAAAATTAAGTTACCAACAAAAAACACATACAATGGACGCCAGATGAAAAAACCTGACATCACAACACAAGTGACATGCCCCCAAATTGTTTTTTTTTTTTTTGAAAAAAAACTCGTTTTCATGACGTGAAAGTAGGTATTCTTTCAGTGTATTCCGTAAATGTTTGACGGCATAGTGCTTTTTTATGTATGTTTCTAGAGAATTCATAAAACTGGACCAGTGTTCTCACCGACCTTTGAGAGAATGTTTTCTTTGTTTTTGATATACAATAATGTGGGCATTGCTGTAGTGTAATCATGCATTCGAATGTTTTTAAAATATTTGTCATAAATTCCCGGTAGCTGATTATGAAAATGTTTAAACATAAATACACCCAATTAAGTTTAAAGGTATCAAACACATTTAATACATTATAGTAAAGGAACAGTGGGCTGGAATGGCATCGGTAGTGACTGTTTGAAATAGTTCTCAGTGCCCACTTTTGAAGTTTAAAGATCTTATTTAAATATATTTAATGTCACTCCCCAAAAAGATTGAAACTCTTGTAACCACACCAAAAGAATGGTTTGTTACTTAAAAAGAGCGAATTTCCATTCAAAAACTGTGAAAATCACTCCAAAAAGAGTGGATTTCCACTCTTTTCGTGTTGTCCTTCGTTTAACTCCTCGAAAGTGTTGTCCTTCATTAACTCCTCAAGCGAGTTAAAATCCCCCCAGTTGTCTTTTTGGCTTGATGTTTTACTCTTTTTGAGTGGAAATTCACTCTTTTTTAAGTACAACCCACTCGTTTTGGGGAAGTGTTTCAAGAGTTTCACTCTTTTGGGGAGTGAAATTTTCACTCGTTTACATTTAGAGAGATGGATATGTACAGTTTCCACGATTTAGGATCTTTTCGTAAGGTTATTTTTTAGGAAGAGATGGTTTAGTCCCTAATCCCCATAAAAATAACTTTACACCAAATTTACCACCTAACAAAACATCCTAGATATTGCAAACTTACTTTTCTGGATTGCTCATGGCTCATATACACAACTTAACACCAATTTTGTCAAGATCCATGCACTTTGAAAATTTGGCCCTGTACAATGACCAATCAAAAGTTCAATGACCTTTATCACATTTTCACCCATATCTCCCAAACTAAACATCACAAAAAAAATACTGTCAAAGCACATATTGGCCAAACTGCTAAGCTAACTGCTAGACTATGACTCAGGTAAACCGTGGGCAGGTTACCGAAACACCCTTGGATGGAATTGAACCCACAACCTTTCGTGTAGATCTCGGATGCGCTCATCCATTGCGCCACCACGGTGTGTGATGGCGCAATGGGTACTACTGGGGGGTCGGATTAATATAGCTTCAAGAGAGATATATATATATATATATATATAGCTTCAAGCTATATGTACAACATGTTTACAAATTTATCAACCAAAATTACGAGAATGACGGGAACCACTTAGGTGTCTGGGTAGGTACAGGTAACTATATACGTGGGTAACAGTATTAGACGAAGGCAGACAAACAGACGAAGGCAGACAAACAAACAGACACCTGAGTAGGTAGCTTAAAGTTGGATCGGCCAACGGATCGGCAGGCAGGCAAACGGTGGGTATGTAGATTGACTTGTGGATGGATGTTTGTTCAGCTTGGTAGCTGAGTAAATGCCCATGTAGGGTGAAATAGTTGGAGGGTGAGGTCGGTAAGTAGGATATATTACGTAGAAAGAATGTAGGTATGTAGGTATCTGGATAATGGGAAAGAGAGAGAGGGAGTAATGAAATTTCGTAGATAAGTACGCAAGTGCAGGTATTTAGAAACGGCGGCTGAACGATTTTCGAAGTGGAGGGACCACTTGGCACGTTATCTGAGCAAACTTCAATATTATACTATCGTTTTCTTGTGCAGCTAGGATAAGCTCGACGTGTATCATACACCACGTTTGAAAATGAAAAGTGCCCCCCCCCGTCCGTTCCGCCGCCGCTGGCATTTGGTTAAAGCAATAACAGCACATTTTTGAAGAGCGCCCCCAATTTTCAAAATTGATTTTTGCACAGTTATGTTGGTAATTGTCTAGGAAACTACACCTGCAACGAGAATGCTCAAAACTGCGTATTTATCATAAAATAAACATTTTGTAATTAGAATTGGGATCCCAGATTGTACTTAACGGCAGAGTTGAAAATGCTAAGTTTATGTCCGTCCATGATGAAATAGTGCCACCTCAAGAAAATGACCTCCAACTTGACTTGCCTGAACCAATAAAACAACTAATGGATGAGCGTAGATATGTACATGGCGCTATTTCCCGGCTATTTCACATTGGAAGGCCGTTTCCAGCAGCCGTTGAATTATTATCGGAGATCTCCGATATTAATTATTCTAATTACAAAATTCCTTTGTTTGCGACACAGACATTTTCGAGCTCAACCATTCACAGGTATAGTTTACTAGCCGGTTACAAATGCAACCTTGTAAAAATCTCAAATTTTTTTGAAAATTGGGGCGCTCTTCAAAAAAAAAGTGTGCTATTATTGTTTTAAATGTATAATAGCATACTTTCAAAGAAACTGAACTCACCTCGATTTGCTTTTCCAAAGTGTGTAGTATGTGAACTATGTTAGCCACTGTTGCATCAAGGGGTATCAACCTAGCAACCAGAGGACAGTTAAGTGTTTTCCCAGCTACCTTCTTCATTAATTGTACCAGTGCTATTTCTGTTTCCACTTTGATGCCGGATCTCAGGTAGCGAAAGACAAATCTTCTGATAGTGGAATATACTTCTTCAAGTTCCTCCACACGCGTGTTCTTGCACCTTGTTACAAAAGGTTTTGTCATAGTTTCGTTCATTTTTGAAAGGTAGTCGTTATGCAAGGATGAAATGGTCACTTCCCCCATCATATCTTCTAATGTCTCGTAAAGATTAACCACATGTCGGAGCTTTATGGCACTACGTGGCTTTGGAAGCAGATCATCTGGAAATGATCTTGGTAAAATCTGTTTCCATTTATTGATATAGTCATTCAATGCTTGATTACACTCGCCGCCCGATCTTTTCAAGAACAAAATCAAAACTTCCAAATGTTCTAAAAGGTCTTTTATAAAACTCGGTTTCCGATCGTTCTCCCTCTGAATCGCGTTGGCTATGTCTTTTGGCAGTTTCTGTTGGGGATGAATTAAATCTGCTACTTCAATGAGAATCGTTGAACATGCATGGAAAAGTTCGTCCGAATAGGAAAAAGAGGAAAAAGTCGTTCCAGGTACGAGAAATGCCTTATTCAACACCAGAACGCGCGACAGCTCTCTTTCAATAGCTGTGTAATCGTACTTAATAAGCGATCCTCTTCCGTATTCTGTATCGACATCACAAAATAACAGGTAATAATCTTCCCATTGATATTGTATGATGTAAGATGCCGCATCTTGTAAGGAAACCGTCGGGAGGCTTGCGACGTTTTCTTCGTTTACCAAAAATGACAAAGTGGAACATTTTCCAGATGCAGCAATAGCCAATGTTTGGTGAAGAAATTTATTATGTAAATCCATTAACGTGAAAATCATTTGCCGCAGTGGATTTGTCTCGTCCTCTTCATCTACAAAACACCACGATATTGGTCGATGAACTGTCATTGTATCGAAAGTGGGTTCGTTTCCAGTCAATACCTGCCAGTTTTCTCTTAAAGTATTCCAAGCAGCTTGAAATGATACAAACTGTTTTCTCCGAGCAGCCCTTTCCTCCTCGGTTTTATCAAGTTTGTCACTTGCTAGTAACTTCTCAATGGTATTTGTACATTCTCTTCGCTCTATTCGTTGATTCAACCGCTTAGATACTAGGAGGTTCCATTCCAGGAGTGTCGACATATGTCGTATGAAACCTAAAACGTCATTTTGACTAAGAAATAGCTGCAGAAATAAATACTCATCACACGAATGATCCGCAATTCGGCAGATTTCTGTCACTGCGCTTGCTTTTAAGTGCCGTTGTGAAGGGGTTGCTCTCTTGCGAAAGATCTTTGGAAGTGCAGCTTTGTGACATTCAGATTCAACTGGAAGTAATTCTTCGATTTGTTGCACTAACCCGTTTGCTTCAAAACCCATGATTTCAAGAGATGAGCGTTTGAAATTCTTTTGACTTTCAGGACTCGATTCAGTTAGATCATGTAACAATTGCAGTGATTTGTTTTTCAAACTCATCACGTTGTCTTGCAGTTTGGTTTACCGGGTCCGTGGAAATCAAAAGCGGGGTAGCTTTTTTGATTAGTTGGTGCAAGAACAATGCAGTGTACTCACTACTAGAGTTTAACAGTTCTCCTAAGACGTGCCAACTGCTGTCTAATTGCTGCCAGAGGATCGACTGAACTGTTTGTGATTTGTCCTTAAAAATGTCTTCCGGAATACCTAAAGCTTTTCTAATGTCATCCTCTGAAACTATCCTTGTTGCTAAGCCAATTTCGAAACAGGCATGAAGGATGATATCCAACACCCGGTATGATACTGGTGACATAGTTCTTATAGTCAGGTCTAAATCATTCATTTTCCTTAGTTCATAACCAGGTGAACTAATCTGATTGTCTTCTCTGACAGGTGCAGAAGTTACGCTGACATATTCACGACGAGATTTTGCTTTACATAGTGGACATTTGAAGTAATGTTTTGATATCTTAACCTTACCAACCACACCGTAATTACATGATGGACACTGCCATTTCGTAGATTTCACCTCAACGTTGTCATGCAAAACGCATGTTGCATTACCCAAGGTTGGCATATACAAGTGTTTCATTTGTGGCTTGATGTAATCCATCAAGGAAGGTGCATGCGACAACGTCGTATTTGATATAATGGCTGAAGCCAGGTGAATAATGACAGAAGCTTGTTCAATGAGAACCTGTTCTGATTTCAGCGTTACATTTAAGGACCCGCGGAAGTCAGTTATTCCTAGAAGATTCTCACAAAGGCCTTTGTAGTGTGGTTCGAAAGAGTGCAATTGGTCTAATAACCATTTGGCATGTTCTTTCTCAGTATCAAATAGTGATCTGGTTGTTTTGACGAAGCAGAAAGTGTCTGCAGCTACTGCTAGCAAAGCAAGGCGGTATGCTGTGTCTGTATGTGCCTTTCCTAGAATATCCGTCATTTTGTCATAGGTATTTGTTTTCTGTGATTCTGCGAAAGCACTGGTAACGTCTTTGTAATGTTGCACATAGGCCATTGGACTGTAATTCAACCGTGAAACAAAAAGACCTTTTGGCCAATCAAAGCGTTTAAATTCGGGTATTGGCTCCGAAAGTTGCATACACAGTTCTCGCAACTGGAACAAGCAGGTTTTCATGCTCATATGTTTTAATAAGCTCAATTTCAATGATGTTGATCTGATTGTGCTCATTTCGCTCGATTCCCTTGGCCTCAATAGATTGTTCGCTGCTTGTGATATGAGGTAAAATTTTCTCCTAGCAAAAAATCAGTTATCTTCCCACATGCAAGAAGATCAGCTAATGCATTCCAGAAGGATCGCAGATATGCGGCAGCACATACCAACTGTAAGGAACAAGCTGCAGAATGGTTGAGAATACTGACTGCTTTTGAAGCTAGGTGGAGTAATCTATGTTCTGCAGAGTCGACATTTCGTAGTGCATCTTGGGTCATATTTGAGAAGGCGAGATCTTCTATTATATCACAGCACAGTGCTGACACATATGGCTCGCCTTCGTTCAGGTTTTTTTCCAACCATTCATTTAAGATGAACAAGTTTGGAAATTCTGCCTTGTCTATTGATCCCGTCTGAATAATGTCTTCACAGACAGGATATTGGTCATCTTTCAGATTGTACTCTTCGATGTCGGTTTTAATGATTCGGTAAAATAGTGGTTTAGCTCCAGAAATTGGCTTACCATTTTGATCGACGACTTCGTCCAGTATTCGATACAACACTGGGGTATCAGGATTAGCTTCATAGGCTCTGACGAAAAAGGTACAAAGAAACGCTTGCAAATGTTCCTTCGATTTTGCATCACTGCATTCATGCAGTAGTTCTTTCACCCGATTAACAATGTAATCGAAGACTTCATTCGTGGCAAGAGCATCCGTTTCTGTTTCACCAAATTCAGCTAATACGTCTATGGTATCTTCGTCGATATCATAGTCAGATACATACTTACAAAATCCCTGCACAGCCGTAAGAAGTGAAGAATAGGGGGGTCGCAGCTAATTTTCCCTGCCAGTAGTAGAATCAAACCCGCTTTTCTCTTCCAATTCTTCAAACCTCCAATACTTTTCAATAAATTCTTTAAGGGCAAGAAGTTTCGACAAATTTCCTTCACCAATGCATTTTCTATTGTCTCTTCTTTGCTTGCTGTTTCGTTTGTGTTTTGTAATTCCTGTACTTCATTTCCTGATTTCGCATTATACGTCGATCCTGCTCCAATTGTTCATCACTTAAGCTACTTTCCTCATCCGAATGGTCACCATCACTACTATCACTGGAACTTGTAGATATTCCTTCCTCTGACATGTGCTGAGATTTGTTTGTCGTATCACCACTGTTATCTTTGTAATCATCATCGAAAGAGTCGTCAGTATCTCCAATACATCTTTCGTTATGTTTGCGACCATCAAGGTCATCCGATCCTGAATCGTTTTCAGTTATCTGACTTTGTAACCGACTATCAATAGAGTGAAGAATATCATCAGTTTGTCTTTTTGTAAACTCTTGATACAGTGAAACTAACTGCAATGATGTAACAAACAAATCTTCGTTGATCCATTTGCAAACGTACCATTTTGTAATTTCTTGTAGTGCTGTGCACTCATTCGATACTTTCGAAATTTTGTGCCTAAACAGCCACTGGATAAATTGTACGTCAATACGGGATCTTGTGCAAATGGAATTGTCTACTGCAAAGAGCATACTCATATCCTCAAGGAAATCATCAAGATGAGATTCAAGGTAATGTGATCGAGACAGTTCAGGTAGAGTATTGGTTAAGATGTCATTCAGATACATGGACAGTGTCCTTAAAATAGCTTCAGAAACTTCTGTTGGATTTTCAATTGCTAAAGAAGATGCTTCTTTCGTGAACAGTTCGCGATGACTGTCAATCTTCTCATTAAAGATCAAGAAGAAAGGGAACCTCACGTTGTGAAGTTTGGTATCGACTACACACGATTCCACACCTCGTGGCTCAGGTATTGAAGGTAGTTGAATGTTACATATATTTCCAGATAGGAAACAATGTTTCCAAAATTCTGTAGTCTCATTCTGGTCTCTATCACCGGAAACCCCTGAAGGCATACCATCCCATGCACACATCTTCTCCAGAAAATAAATAATTTTACCAAGTGGGCGACTAACACGGACTCTGACACATTCTATTAGCGCTTGAATCGTGGTTGTAGATTGTAACAATAATTCTTTGTCGCATGCAGCATTCACTTGCCAATCATAGCTCGACGTACCCTGTACAAAATTTGAATCATGCGCCAAATCCTCTTGTATGAACTTCATGATTTTCTCTTGGAAGCACTTTGTAACTGGCCAATAATTTGAGATTGCGTTTGCTAACGTTAATATGCTGTTGGTTTCTCTTGTGTGAGTTATGTACTTCAAGGATGCAAATGCCCGCAAAATATGTTCTCTTGCAAGATCATTTGATTCTGCACTTCTTTCTTCAATTATTTCCAGGATAGATTTCCCAATTACCTCCTTAAGACAAGGATTAGAAACCTCCAGTGCATCAATTGTAGCCTGTTGCCAGCCACACAAGAAATTGAATTTCCAAGCCTGATCCTTGTTTTGATCTTCTCTTTTATTGCGATCTACATGTACAACAATACATGCATGTTTACCTACTTTCACTCCTTCACTCTTAAATAAGTACTCTTTGCAAAATTTATCAGTGATATATTTTGCTAGAAGCATTGTAGGTGCATCTACTGTCGCTTGACACTGCAAGATGAAGAGCTCAGAGGTTGACTCTAACCAGAAATGCCGAATTCGTTCAGTAAGTTTACGCTCGCTCTTGAATTGATTCAGCTTCTCCACCTGTACTGAGCAAACTCCATCAAATAAGAGGGCAAGGTCTACGTGAATTTTGGTATGAGTGTATACGACAAGTTTTAACCCTGCCGCAAGGTCCTTCGTAGCATTTGTTGTAGATTCATTTATCTTTGTACGAATGAAATGTGGAAGACCATTATGTTGTGGCAAGGAGAAGTAGAACTGACCTAATTCATTTATCGCATCTGGATTTTTCTCTGCCAGTTGGGACCTGGAAGACCTCAAAACGGCATCCGGGCATGCTATCTTCATAAGTTCGTATTTACAAAGGAGAACTAGTTCATCTATATCTACTTTATCTTTCTGTTCTGCACTCTTCAAAAATATCAGGGAAGGCAGAGTATCAATGTGTAGACTAATGAACATATCTTCCGGAACAAATTGTGCTTTATCTATGACTGAAATGTCATGCATCCATTGCTCTATTTTATTTATTGCTTCAATCTGCGGGTCCGAAATAATATTGGAGAAGATTAACATTTGCTTCTCAAATCTGTTGAGAAACGGCGGGTCACAATCTTTAATTTTTTCTTCATCTACCAGAACTACGCACCGAAAGTTTTCGTGGACATGACACATCGGATTGCTGTAAGGACCCAATGCGATGCGACAATGGGGTTTCTTTCCGTATACTGTGTAGTTCTGATTAAGCATGTCGTAAAGACTTCCGTAGATTTTGTCCAGATCTCGTAACACCAAAACTGATCCACGCTCCATGCACAGGATGATGTCACTCAAAATTCTGTAATTATATTCTTCGCAGTCATCTTCCTCAAAGCGACTTCCAAATATAATATCACAATCTCGATCCTGAACTTGTTGGTCAAGGATGCTTAAGACAGAATCACCCCTAGTTACGATCATAAGGTGACGTGCCATTCTATCTTTTAGATTGTCTGCAATCCGCTCTAATACAGGAGGCCTTCGATCAACTTGTTGTGTGATGGACATTTTCTCTAGAAAGGTGTTTAACATCTCATCCATTTCAAACTTTCTAAGTCCGCCAAAATTGCGTAGTAGCCCTCTTTCTATTCGATTGGTTGACATTCCTAAGGAGCCTGTAAATGTAGCAGTAATATACTTGACCATTGCGTAGTAATCCCGGAGACCATGAAAATTGGGATATTTTTGATGTTGCTGATAATCAAAGTAGGCTTGAGCAAGCTTCTCTAATATGTCATCGCCAACCCCTAGCTTCCGTTTGTCGATATCGTTTCTTATCGATTGAGCAGTTAAAAATAGTTCTTGTACAGTAGGTTCAGGACGTGAAAGATGCACTGCCCGGTTCATTTTTGCTGCATCAAGTGCCCAGTTGGAGATTCCTACCACGGATATTGAAGGAAAGTCACCGACTACTGGTTCCAGAAGGCTGTGCAGAACTTTAAGTGGATTGAATCTTGATCGTTCTGCAAGACCTATCTCATCAAGAAGAACAACAGGGTTCACCTCCGTACTGTACTCTTTATCTCTCTTGTAGTTTGCAGCTTTTTGAAATACTTTGATGATGCCATCGGATGTTGAGGATTCGGATCCCTGATGAGATATTACATATACGGGTGGAAGCTTCTTGAAATAAGAGTTTCTTGAATCCGGCCCTCTAAGATTAGTAAGTATCAGTTGCATAGAGAGTGATTTACTACAGCCTGGTTTACCAACCACAAATACTGGTATCTTATTCAATATGGATACTAGTATAACGAAGACGTTTTCCCTCAAGGCAACATTTTTGGCCGTTCCGGGTGGAAGGTCCATTTTATCCAAGATATCTTGTTGTTCAGCTAGAATTACCGATTTTATATATGCATCAGTTATCGGAACTTGCTTTACTTTGAAGGACTTGCTAATAATTTCACAATACTTTTCCCTGTCACCATCTTTTGTTAATCTTGAGTGGTAACAGTGAGCAAGGGCCAGTATGATACTCCTTATCTGTATTTCATTTTTCCTTACACGAGTAGGAAGCTGGTGTTTAATGTGGGCTATTCCTTTCTTCATTAACATATCCTTTTCGAAGAATGATACAAGATGTTTGCATCGGTTAACATCTCGTAAACTAACGCAGTATTGTACGCCTTCAGTACGACGTACGAACTCTTGAGAAAGTACAAGAAGTTTTGCCAACATCTCTTCGAACTCAGTTGTGCCCTCTATCATTTTTTTGATATACTGGGCTTCATCTTCTTTTGTAAGTGATCCATAATCCCACACATAATTCAAAATGGCTTCTGGAAGAGGTTTGACCCGATACACCAATTTTGTCATTTGGTCTTCTTTGAATTTGCTGTCGAGGCCGGCAGTTTTAAATTTTCCTTTACGCTCTCGATAGGGATTGCATGCAGCCATGAAGACCAGGTTACTTGGAAGCTCAACTCCCTGACATCTATGGTGGCAGATTATTTCATTCAATAATTCTAAGTGATCACATGTGTTGATCTCGTCAAAAAATCCCCAGATTTCTTTCTTCAAGTCTTTGTCAGCTTCGTCTTGGAGTTGACATACAAAGCGTAGAATGCTTTCCATGGTTGTACCAGCATGGACATTGTATGTATAGAATGGCACTTCGCATACACGGGCAAGGTAAGTTATCAATGTCGTCTTTCCACATCCGGTCTCCCCCATTATTATGACTGGTATTCCAGATTTAATTCTCATGTGAATGAGAACCATCTTGAGTAAATTATCGATAGTGAGTGCATAGTTGTGTTCGAGTTCTTCGAGATTGCTCTTGTCAAATGGTGTCTGGCTACATCGGACAACTTTCACCAAAACAGAAAGTAGATCGTCTTGTGACATATTCCTATACTCATCAAGTTGGCGTGAGAGTTGACTTGCAAACAATTGTTGTATATTTACAGGAACATTGTCCTTGTTCCGATACAGGGCCGATAATGTTTGTAAATCCTGTATGTTAAACACGAGTAGCAAATGATTACTACTATCCCACTTCACAATGCCTTTATGTCGCTGCAACATGTATGCGGCAGTGACTTCTTTTTCTTCGTAGAATCTTGCCAGTTCTGCCTTACTCGTTACGCTCGGTGGAGTGGATTTTATACTGGACATTGAAAATCCACCAGCAACGTCTGCCAAAGCATTCACGAGTTTCAGTTTCAAATCAACACGATTCTTTCCTTGATCTCCTAGCATAGCATCTAAGTTGTCTGTTTTAAAATAATGCGATGCTGATAGTCTTCGCAATTGTTCGGCAAATATTCCAAGGAAGACGTTAACTGTCGTAAATGACGCATGATTTCCTTTTCGTGACGAAAAATATTCCCTCAAAAGTGTGCGGCAGTAATCTTGGTCTAGAGGTTTTACTTTATTCTTCCCAGTTAGGACAATATCTTTTGAATCAAGTAGACCTTCTTTTCGAGCTTTCAAATACTGGCAGACAACTTGAACTGGACTGTTCACCTCCGTACTTACAGTAAAATCTTCAAAATCTCTCCAGCGAATATGTGTACGTTGGAAACAGCTGCATATGCTCAGTGAATTTATCAGTTTGTGTTGGGGGCTATTCCCTATTTCTAAAACCACGTGCTTGGTCTTTAATCTGAACATAAATATCTCATGTGCTATGGTGCCTAGTACAATCAATTCAAATATCATGGTGTCAAAATATGTAGGATCTGTCATTGTAGATACATCTATATGAAGCAAGGTTTTTTCCGATACTTGCAATTTGCTCAGTTGTTTTACAAAGAGTTTTCTAGTGATTGGGCCACCAACTGAAAGAGAAACTACTCTTAGACCTTGATCAACTGCTTTCTGATACACGTACTCAGTCTTCCCTAAACCAGGCACGTCTGACGTAATAACTTCGATTTCAGGCCAGCCGCCGCTTAAGGTTTGTTTTAATCGAGCGTCACTCATTCCGGCCAAACTATGTGTGTGATCTGGTGCAAATGTGTCGATTATAATGTTTGGACTTCGTTCTCGACATATTACCGCAAGAAGGAAATCCTTTTCCGGCTGTTGTTGTATTGATTCCAATTCGATAACGAGACTAGCTTGAGCATCTCCACTCAACATCTCAACATTTACGATGCAGTACAGTTTATGAAGCTGTCCATTTCTAGCTGCACCTCGACAACGCTGGAGGAGAAGACTTATTTCCTCAAAGGATGTTTTTGACTGACAAAAGACTACTTGGTCAGCTTGTGGGTATGTACCATTGGTATTCTGGTATAATTCGAGAAGTATAGGAACTGACAGAGAACTCCCGGGGTCCAATTCTGCAATAAAAATACTGCCTGGATGTACAATATTGTCTAGTGTAGGACTATCAATAGATTTATCGCGAAATAGACGCTGTTCTGGAGGCATATCATGGAAAATGTTAGTGAGGCCATATCCTATCAAGGATATACGTTGACCATAGTCAGTTACATCAGATGGTAAGTGGCACTTGGTGCGTAGTTCTCCTAGGTTAACAGGGTGGCTTACACATTCAAATAGCAAATGTACATCGGCTGCATGTTCCATACTACCACTGAAGAACCGATCCAACATCCAAAGTTGTTTAGCACTGAAGTAATTCAGAAGTAATGCTTATTCCGCGCGTCCAACAACATACGCTTCCAGCCTTCATATTTCATTTTCAAGTCATTCTTTGTTTTTTCCAACATATCGTGCGTGTTCTGTTTCTTAATTTCCATATCCATGGTCACAAAATCAAAGTGACCTGCTTCATGTAAACTATTACAAAGTTCCACTATTTCATAGACATAAGAGACGGATGAAATAAAAGTACGCAGGTCCAGGGCAGTTATACTACATGTAGGTGTCTGTTCGGAAGCTATTTTGTTTGAGTTAACTATGAGAAGAGCTCTACTTCTGAGTCCGTTAAGATCATCCATTGTGTGGGAAACACGGTCGTTATCTCTTTCGTATGTCATGATGGCTTTACATTCACCAATTTTGTCATTCATTACGAAACGGTAACTACCCTTATCGAGGGCATTGCCAATTTTTTCTTTGGTCATTTCTCCTAGATTTGCTACATTGTTGTAAAGGTCTTGCAACCCATGAATGTTGTCTGTGCAGGTCGCTAGCATCTCTGGTATTTTCTTAGCAAATTTTCGATTTTCTTTCATCACTGTAGTAAACGCATGCGACTCTACAGGTTCGTGTAACTCTAGCAAGGGCTTTATATATCGCTGAACGTCAATCAAATCTGAAACAGTAGATTCATTCACCGCTTGTTCTGCATGTTCTTCCACGGCATTAATCAAATTTCGCAAATCTTCATCTATAACGCCTTTCAGAAATCGTATTAATTCGCGACAATGAGCGAGCTCTTCTAGGATTGCCCATTCGTCTTTTGAAAACTGCTTGTCAATCCACAAAACCTGTTCCATTGACTGGTTAAGTTCGGCAAGAGTAAGTTTTCCCTTGTTAATTTTTGAGACAGATTGTTTAACATATGGAGAGCTTTCTGAAGACCTTCTGTACCTTGTGCTACATCAAAAGTTTCAAACACGGTTTGTAGTTGTCTTGACTTCTGTTTTAGGTCTTCCAGCTTTACAAAGTTGGCAAGAGCTGACGTAGTTTTATCATCAAATTGCGCTTTTCCATTATATGCCCGTACCCGTTTTAGTTCTTCCTCCAAGTTTTCGGAGGTAACACCTTCTAGAATGGTATCTACTGTCGAAACGTTGATACTTAAATCGCCTCGTTGGAGAATTTGACAATTTTCCTCAAAAATTCGTATGCAGTCGTTTGTCATTACCTTTATAAATCCATCCATGTTGGTAATTTTTCTCCTTGTTTCTTGCAGAGATATTGAAAACTCATCCTCTTCTGCTGAAGTGACGGATGTTTTCTCTACGTCCAATAAATTATCCGTACACATAGTACTTCCTCTGTAGTTGCCTTCAAATACATCACGACATATGTTGAAGAATATAAAAGAACCTTCTAATTGTTCTAAACGAATACCCAATGAAAGCATCATGTATAACGAGCCCCAGTAACCTCTTTGTGCGGAGTAATCCAAACTGATGTTGCCTTCTTGGAAACCCTCTTCCCTAGACTTGATTTCCGATTTATATATGCCTTTTTCATGAACAAGAACTACAGGGGATAGACGTTCGATCATGCAATATACTTGATTAAGACCCCTGAGATTTAAACACAACATTTGGTATAACTTAAAGGCATGTTCAAATGACTCTTTCCAATTCACAATTTTGAGGCTTTCATGTGTTTGGAGTGCCTCATACACTTCGTAGATAGCAACCTTGTTCTTCTTTATGAAACGTATAATTTTCAATGTAACCTTTCGACACATCAGTTGTTCTGTAAATTGCTTCAAAACCTCTACGATAGACTTACATGTTTCATGTTCTATTAGATCTCTAGAATAGAGTCCCGTCGCTCGAAATATCATTACCCACAGTGCTTGTGTGTCAATAATTTGTTTTAATTGCTCTTCACTTACGGTTGAACCTGGACATAGTGTAATGGAATGCATTGTACTGATCACCTCTAACCAGATATCAAGGTGAAGTTTCGTTGGTACCTGAAGCTCTGACATCTTCTATACTTTTTTCAACTGTTGAATCTTTTCGCCAGGTGACTTTTTTTCTTCGTGAAGCTTTCTGATTATGTGATTAGCGACAAAAGGAAGATCCGATTCTTGTACACTTCTGGTACCCAATTTTCTTGGATCCAAATAGTTTACCAATTCATGTAACTGCAGAGATTTTGTTCGTGAATACACCAGGTTACTTGCTGCGTTTGTAATTGCCGTCAGCTTTTGAATATAACCAACGTTATTGATAGTGCCAAGAAAGTGGTACAGTTTTATCACACACTCTTCATTTCTTGACATTTGATATTCAGGAGCAATATAGTCAATAACTTTCCAAACCACTTTTTCAACTTCATCTGGCCCTAGTAGCTTTATAATATCTGGTGTTTGGATGATATCTAAAAGTATACTAATTTGGTCGATTTTATGCCCTCTGCGAAGAAGATTGACAATCACCTTTAGAACGTCTTCTGCCGACTGGTAGATTACTGGATTACACAAAAAATAGTGCATGGCTTCAAATTCACAAGCTTTCCATGTAGTTCTGCTCATAGTTTCTACCACACGATCGTTGATCACATCTTGAAGTGCAGTTCTATCGGTTGAGAAAGCGAGTTTCCAGAGAGGAAGCAATTCGCATGGTTGTTTGTACTTGACCATTAGGAGCAATCGCTTTGTAGCCGCTTCCAAGATTGGACTCCCAGATTCGTTGTTTGCCAATTTTCCGCATTCGCTACACAAATTGATGAACTGGATAAGTACATGTGGTGACTTAATATGACAAATAACGTCGCTTAGTAACGGTTGTATGTTGTTATGTTCACTACAACACATTTCCCAGATACGGTGCTTTCTTTGACCCATTCTTGTTCTCCAATACCAATTCTTGCTTTGATCAAACAGACCTTTGTACTTAGATTCTTAATCTCTATATGTCTGAAGAAGTAATAATACAAGTCTATCCACGTGCTTTCGGTTTTATTGATGAGCCATAAAGCCAATCTCTCCAGTTCTTTCTGGCTAACTATGTCCCTTATCAGCTCAAAACTACGTGAATCTGCCCCTTCGAGAAGAACGCTAGCAGTTGTCTGGGTCAAGACCTTGTCAAGTTGTGTTTTGTCAAAGTTAACAATCATCATTAGTTTTGCAAGAATTGCTCCAAGGAAAATAATTTGAGCGTTCTCTAATCTGCATTTAGTCTCGTCTGTATTGGAGGCTATTCGCGATTGTATCCACTGTAGGAATTTCTTTTGAGCATATGTTTCTTCACAGCTCCCTGGAAAACCAATATCCACCACAGTAGTGAGTGATTGCCTCAGGTTTTCATTCACAACAGAAGCAAATATCTTGTCAACAAACAACAATCGACCTCTACTAAGAATGTCAGCCTTAAGCTTCCTTTGAAAATTCGGAGGCACAAATATGTTCTTGGCAGTGTCGTGGGGAAGAACAACTGCAAAGGTTTTGCTTTTCTCAACGGTGTTCGACATCGAAAATCTGGACAATGTTTCGATAGTATAGTAATATTCACATGGACCGGTTAATGGTATTTTAGTTTCTACAGACGCATATACCCACTTATCCTTTGTAAAGATGTTCTGTTGGTAAGTATTAAAGTCCATTTTGTATTTACATTTCTTGACATTTCCACTAGATGTTTTCGTAGATATGTGCAAAGAAACATTCTCTACATTTTGAAAATACGCCAACAGCTGAAACTCGACCTTCTCCTGTTAAGTGTAAGAATAAACAAAGACAAACACAATTTAAAATGCATGGCCGTATCACTTTCAGGAACATTCAGAAATCTGGTGGTGGTCATAACCATAACCTCTTCTGTTTTGTCCCTTGTTCTGCAGAGGACTATGAAAATAATAAACAATTACATTTTAACATGTTTAAATTTGACGCAGTCCATTAGCTTTCATTCACAAGTGTTTGTGCAAATATACTCATGTTTTTTAGTATGAGTTATTATACCCAGATTCGGGGTTTGTTTTGGAAGATGCATTGCGCGACAAGACTCGTTCAAACTGTCCAATCGCCTACGTCACCGAATTTGCCAAGGTCAGAGAAGGAATGCTTGGGCGCATTTTTTGGGCGTAAAATCGCAACGAAATATAGGGTTAGTTTTTGGTTTATAGCGGCTATAGACAAATCCGACCAGCCAAATGATGGTCAGAATTGATCCGCCATTACTGGGGGGCCTCCAACCCAAAACCTACCCAAATCTTTTGTACGTATGTACCACGCTTGATTAAGTATAATTCAAAAGCTACACTTAATCTGCACATTTGGGTGAATTCAAGCAGGATGCACCCCAGCTATGGCTGCCAGTGAGGTGTTGGAATGTTGCGAAATTCGGATTCGTCTATATTACACGATTATTTTTTTTAAAAGATATTTTTGTCATCCTGAAGTCATAAGCATTCCATTGGTATATGGCCTTAAAGGGCCATTCGTGATCCACAGCCTCGTCCCCCCGGATTACCTTCAAAGAAGTTGAAATTTTCATATATCTGAACCGTTAACATCAGTAATCCACGTGTGCCAAATCTGACGTGCAATTCGGGCCGTGTCTGTAAGAAAGTCACAATTTTGTATTTTCTGTCCGGAAGGACGAAATTTATAGCACGTGCCTATTGTAACTCGTGGGAACGAGATTGGTCATAACACAAACCGCAAAGTCGGAATCAGCTAAAAAGGTTGTGAATATGAATTAAGCTTTCTCAGGGATATTTCGTGAACAATGAAGAAAAAAGAAGGTGCTGGAATCACGAAATGCCACCTTTTAATTATATTGGGGGCCCCCCCGTCCACTCAACACAACCCTTAGAGCCAGGCGGTGAAGGTTCAGTAATGTTTCGTTACTGAAGTTGGGATTTAGAGGTGCGAAATATACGTTAGACCAATGCGACATATCCGATAATAATCGACTCACTTGGCCAATATCAATTACATTTAATTAACAACAATCAGACCTCTAACCTTTTGGCATATAGATAGGAAAAAACGCTATTTTGAGCAACTTTTCTCATCCAACAAAGAGTTGATGAAGAATTTTGAGAAAAAAAGCACTTTAAATTTGAATATTTTAGGGATTTAGTTTCAAATTTGCCGTTGCCTTCTTCTCTTCCGTCAGCAGACCACAAGTAGTTGTTTGCATGGGCAAGAGTAAAAAGTAAGGTGGGGATGTTTTGTTCCAAGAGAGATGGAATAGTAATTAAGATCGTCAACCATTGCCGAGCCCGAGCGTAGTTGCGATTTTGTATTTGACGCAAGGCTGGGCTAGGCTTGGCAGCACTGATGTGAGATTTGATGATCACGTATTGTGAATTGTCGGATTGTATTTTTTAGGCTACTTACTAGTTTCAAAGAGTACCATAAACCCATGATACATGTGTTTATGTAAAATGTCCTATATGCTCACACTTCACTTACTGGTATGTGCACAGATATAGAAAAGGAGATCCCGGTCCTGCCCTATACCGGCCCTGTACAACAAAATCTTTGTCACCACAATACGCGCTTAATTGGGGGTATTCGTGTTTTTAAAAACCGAGAACACGCGAAAAGGAACGAACGCAGTCTGTTGGCGTATTTACCGTGAAGCCATCTTAGCTAACGCAACCGCAGTGTTGCGTAAAGATTTTTGCTGGCCACAAAGATCGAAGGTTGCTCGCGTGATTAAAATTCCGAATTCCGCCTCCCGATCACATTTGTAATGGGTAGAGTGGGCGTGGTTGTGGGCCCATAATAATTTTTCCCTCATTTTACTTGTTAATCTTGTATATTTGTGTGTATGATGGGAATCATTAAAAAAACCAATTATGATGAAAAAAATTTTTCTCCCTCACTGTCACCAAAACATAATGATTACATTTTTTGTGTATAAATTGGATTGATTGGAGCCCATATTATCGTTAGTGTATGAGTTGCAAAATCTTGGTTGAGACGGAAGACGTTTTTGTTCACACTTCAAAAGAAACATTTCAGCCTAAATATCATGGGATCACGATAGAAATTTGAAATTTCTTCTGTAAACAATCTCAATTGATAGAGTAAGTTTGTGTGTGTGGGGGGGGGGGGGGCGGCATGTTTGTCGATCGGGTCAACCCACCTTAATAAATGAACATGATCATTCTAAAAGATTATATTGGATATATATAGTCCACTTTGCTACCGAGCTTTTGGAGGATTTTTTCCAAAATCATATCTTAATACATGAATAGGCCCATTACATCGCCCCAGCATAGCACCACTGTAAAGGACGTCCCCCGCATTGATAATACAAAATGTATACAATGCCTTAAATTTAGGGAAAAATTTGTAGTTATATTTATGGAGTCCGACCCGTCGTGTGTGTTTATTTGACTAAATTTAAAACCGTCGCTCTTATTCATTGTCAATAATGTCAATATCAAATATACTCTATTTGAATTGCTTACAAGTGGCAAATAAAAATGTTAATTTCACAATCACGGTATTATACAGTCATCCATTCTGTCAACAAAATACGGTATGCAAATTTTACTAAACAGGTTTTGACCAGGTTTTGATTGTAGATTTTTACAAACCACTGTAAATTTTACGGGTACACAATGTAAAAAAAATTCTACATTAGTGGGCGTCCAGTGTTTTGTTTTTATTTCTATCATGTTCTCAAAACTTTGTAATCCCTTACTAATACTTTTTTAGTGTTGTTATGATTTAATCTTCTTTACAATATACTGACGCTTTTATTTACCGTATTTTTGGCAGAAATGGACGTCCGTAATACTGTAAAATTTACCATTTTTTCAACATTGTAATTTTTCGTTTAATCCGGTCCCTTTTATATACTTGAGGACTAACTTGCCGAGTGTTTTTGTGCTTTACTACTTTATAGACTAAGGATTGCTGACATAACTACGTTTTGTACTTTTTTTCATTCATATCACTTTCCCTATCCACAAACGTAAATTAGCTCTGGCCCGACTCTAGACACGAAAGACCGCATGATCATGTAACAAGCATGTCGCAACGACCCAGATTGAAGCCGGGTCGGGCCTTGCACAATCACGCTTCTCTACAGTGTTGGGGGGGGAAACCGGCAGTGTGAAACTTAATTCGTGATTTGATGATTATAATAAAAATAAACAATCGATGCTTTTTTCGTCGACATGCCAAAATACAAAGGCGACAGCATCATGAAACGGAGAAGAAAAAATACAAACGTATGTATGCCCAGGAGTGCGTACCACAGACGTACGCGTTTGCAAGTTAACGCTGAAGCCGCTGCCAAAACGCATACGCTAAAGAAAGATTCCGAGACGCGTAAAATGCATGGGTGCGAACATTTACGAAATACCACCAATAGCGAGTCCATGCGGACAAACAATGGAGGCCAGACCGGGGGATCTCCTTTTCGATATCTGGGGCTATGGGGCTATCTACTCGAGCAGATCAATGTGGCCAGTGGCTGCCTGGGTATTACATACATAGGGTATCGTGTTGAATGCACACTACACAGCCCACAGCGTATACTCTGTTCGGTCTGAGTCATTGAGGGGTGTGACGTAGTACGTAATGACGTGAACATCGGCATTCGCCTTTAGAATTCGATTGTGCTGCCTGTATTCACGTGCGGTTGCAATGGATAAGGTCAGCGCGTGCGTTTCTCGGGTGCCAAACCTAACGCGCACAGTGACGTCACCCCAAACTGAGATCGAAATATAGGGAGTGCGGATAGGAACACGCTTCTTTCGCGCGTTTTTCTTTCTATTGCATCACACAGGTGTCAAGCCTATAACGCGTGATTCCATTACGCCAATGACGTGCACGCACTACGCGATAATTGGATTTGTCGCAACAATCATGCTGTAATGGCATGAAAATGTGCATAGTGCAGACAGTCCAACGCACGTTCACAAACATCTGGATATTGGAAGTACCAAATACATTGAGGGAATCTGAGTGCCCTTGATGTAGATAGCACCACTGTATTGTTTCCGGTCTTACATTTCCTTTGTGTACATGACATCTGGTTGTCGGGAACATTCCGCTCAGTGTTTCTTCTAAGCCTGTATGACACGATTTTGACGCAATCGGTTGCCGATTTACGCGGGGCGGACGCACTGACGATGTGGAGTTTAGAATAGCAGGACTCGTCCGCGACTCAAATGGCGAGTACGAGTCACTCAGACTTGGACTCATGCTCGGTGTGGACTCGGACTCGGGTCCCATGACTCGAACCTCAGGGCACCATGCCATGGACTCGGATTCGCCGCGACTCAGACCTGCACCTGCGACTGGATTCAATTGAACCCCAATGAACTCTGACATCAAACAAAACTACAACACACATCTATCTCCCAATACTGGCAATACTAGTAGTTTGAGTGATACCATGATTTGTTTACTCAATCTTCTTAAAATATATAAATATGCTGTGTCAAATTATCTAAATCAGATGTGAAATGATATTAATAGCCAAATGCCACACATTTCTCCAATAATTTTGTGAATGCCTCAATCAGAAAAGTCAAAAAAGAATAAATTGGGGGAACTTGAATACCGATGCTGTAGTTATTGTTTACATACAATCAATGCACGAGCAAGCAAGCAAGCCATTTTAAGAGGCGGTTCCAACGCCAGAGACTTTGCGGAAAAGTGTGTGAAGATCGTACTCGCGTGGAGTTTTAAATAGCTGATTGAAGAGCCACGCGCTCTATTTAGACCGCTTAATGACTTAATGCGCATGCGCATAACAAAATTGTGTTGCCTGTCAAGAAGTGGTCGCTCCGCTTGACGAATTGCTGGCTTAATGACCTTCACCCGCATGATTAGAGCCGGACATATAAAGTGCCCTCACAGTCCATTGCTTATCGATTACTGAAACTGATTGACATTTCTCCAACATCCAATCACAGACTCACTTTAATTAGTTCATGCATACATCTGAACAATCCCTCCCCATTGGTAACCTAAATAAATCATCCACTTGACCCGGGGGGGCTTTACAAAGAGTGGTCCATAGCAAATGAGATTATTGATCGGCCATAATCAGACAATAGGTCCCTATACCTTTGTACAGGGACGTGTACTCATAATAGTAGGTTAGCCACGTAAACTAGTCAAAACTACATATTTTATCCTTGCTTTTACCGTGTTTATGCAGTTGGTAAATGAGAAAGAAAACAATAATAAGTAGTTATACCTGTTAACAACTTGAAATAATGCCTGGTGAATCCAACTGCCTCAGAGCCTATAATATACCATTAATAGCAGTTTTTACTGCAGATCCGATTCTTGACGATTTGCCGACTTGATTACTAATGTAACAATATTTAAACAACTTATGCATCCAAGTTTTATATATGACCTACTAAAATAATCGATAGATGTATAGGACAGCAGCTAGGTAAAATAAAACATAGGAATTACAATATGAAAAAAAGGTTATCGGGTTTTTTTTTTCCAAATATTGACAGTGTTGATGTTAATGTTTTGATGTCCACAATATCCTGACGCTTTTTACCGTATTGTGTTGGCAGAAATGGACCGTTCGTAATACTGTAAAATTTACCATTTTTTCAAAACAGATGTATGTTCGTTAAATACCGGTCCCCGTGTGATATACCTTTGGGAGGACTCAACTTGCCGAGTGTTTTTTGTGCTTTTACTAACTTTATAGGATTGCTGACATAAACTACGTTTTGTACTTTTTTCTTCATCTCACTTTCCCTCTCCAAACGTAAAAATTGCTGGCCCGACTCTAGACAAGAAAAGGACCGATGATCTGTAAAAAAGCACTGTCGACGACCCAGACTGATGCCGGGTCGGGCCTTGCACAATCACCGGCTCTTCTACGTGTGACCGCAGTGTGTTGAACTCTATATTCGTGATGATTATCATAGAAAAAATAAACAATCGATGGCTTTTTCGTCACATGCAAAATACACAGGCGGACAGATTCATGATGAAAAACGGAGAAAAATAATGTAACGTATGTGGCAGGTGGCGTACCACAGACACGCGTTTGCAATGTAACGATGAAAGACGCTGCCCAAACGCATACCGATAACGGAAAGATCCGAGAGCGTAAAATGCATTTGCGAACAGTTACGAATACCCCCAAATAGGCGCGTCCATGAAGGAACAAACAATGGCGGCCAGACCGGGATCTCTTTTCCTATATCTGTGGGTATGGGGCTATCTACACGACGAGCGATCAATGTGGCCAGTGGCTGCATGGTGTATTACATACAAAGGAGTATCGTGTTACTGCACGCTGCACAGGCCACAGCGTATACCTCTGTTGGTCTTGAGTCATTGAGGGGTGACGTATACGTAATTCGTGACTCTGCATTCGCTTAGAATTCTGATTGTGCTGCCTTTATTCACGTGCTGTGTTGCCAATGGAAAGGTCAGCCGCGTGCGTTCTAGGGTGCAAAACTAACCGCGCACAGTGGACTCACCCTCTCAAATTGAGATCGAATATAGGGCGAGTGCGGATAGGAAACACGTTCTATCCGGTTTCTATTGCATCACACAATGTCCACGACTTATAACGCGTGATTCCATTACGCACTGACGAGCACGCACTTACGCGATAATTTGATTTGTCGCAACAATCATATGCTGTAATGGCATGAAAATGTGCCTCGTGCAGACAGTCCAACCGCCACGTTCCACAAACATCTGGATTTGGAAGTTAACCACATGACATTGATGTGGATCTGGTGCCCGTGTAGATAGCACCCCACGGTATGTTGTCGGTCTTACATTGCCTTTGTGAACATGACATCTGTTTGTCTGGAACATTCCGCTCAGTACGTGTTTCTTCTAAGCCTGTATGACACGATTTTGATGTAATCGGTTGCAGATTTGAGCGGGGCGTGACGCACTGCGATGTGGAGAGTTGAGAAAAGCAGGACTCGCCGGACTCAATTGGCGAGTCCGAGTCACTCAGACTTGGACTCTGGCCTCGGTGATCGGAATCGGGTCCCAGGACTCGAACCTCAGGGGCCCATTTCCATGGACTCGGATCGACGCAAGGATCAGACATGTGGCATCGGATCAAGTGAAAACCCCACTGAACTCATGACATTCAACAAAAACTACAACACCCCCCCCCCCACCATCTATATCCAAATAATGCGGCAATAATAGTTAGTTGTGAAGATTACCATGATTTGTTTACTCAATCTTCGCAACAAATATCTAAATATGATGTCAAACTTATTAAATCAGATGAACTGATATTAAAATAGTCCCAAAATGGCACCATTTCTCCACTAATTTGTGAATGCCTCAAAATCAGAAAAGTCAAAGATAAATTGGACACTGAAAGATGCTGTATGTTATTGTTTACATACAAACAATGCACGAGCAAGCATATTGAAGGGTCGGTTACAACGCCAGAGAATTTGCGGAAGGGAAAAAGTGTGTCAAGATCGTACTCGCGTGGAGTTGTTTAATAGCTGATTGAAGGCCCGCGCCTCTCTTTAGCCCGTTAATGATAATGCCATGACGAATAACAAAATGTTGTTGCAGGTCAAGAAGTGAGTGGTTCGCTTGGTGACCGAATGCTGAGTGTGAGATTAATGACCTTTCACCGCCGAGTAGAGCCGGACATTATTACAGTGCCATCACAGGTCCCTGCTTTCGAACTTGAAAACTAAAACTGATTGACATTTCTCCAGCATCCAATCACAAACTCATTTCTAATAGTTCATGTTGGACATCTTGACCAATTCCTCACACTATGGTTTGAACCGAATAAAGAAGAAAAGGGGACAGGGAGTCGTTCTCCAGTTCCACCTTCTCAGCCTCCTCCTTCTTTGCCCTGCCTTCTTCGTCTCTCCTCCGTATATTCCCTTACAAGAGTTGGCTCATAGCAGGGAATGAAGATTATTGATCGTGCATAATCGGACAATTAGATCCTATACCTCTGTACAGGCATGTGTACTCATAATAAGTTGCACTGTAAACTAGTATAAAAAAATACAATTTTATCCTTCTTTGCGTGTTTATGCAGTTAAATGAGAAAGAAAAAACAATAAGTTAGTTATTACCTTAACAACTGAAGTTAATTATGGTTGAACAACATGCTCGAGCCTATAATAACCAGTAATAGCGTGTTACTGCAGATTCCGATTCTTTGAGATTTTGGACTTGATACTTGGTCACGAATATTTAAACAAACTAGGCATCAATTTTATATATTGACCCCTATATAATAATCGTTTAGATGATAGACTATGCCGCTAGGGTAAAATAAACATATGCTTACCATATGAAAAAAAAAAAAAAAAGCGTTATCAGGGTTTAACATATGCACGTGTGATGTTAATGTTTTGAGTCCACAATTATCCTTGCAAAACATTCTAGTTAGGTGAAACTTTCATTTGTGACGTAAAGTGAGTAGGGGACACAAATTTTTGCTGAAAATGATAGATATGGGTGTGTAGAATAAGAATCTGCCGGTTGCCACCTGGGCATCCGTGAGCATTTTGAGAAATCCAAGATGGCGTAGCCATATAAATAATAATTCATCTATTCAACCCTATATATCAAACTATGGTGGAGTTATAGATATATTTATAGGATGCAAATGACAAGTGTATGGCACTTGTATAACATTTAGTCATACTTCAAATTCAAAATGGAAGCCAAATCCAATATTTTAAAAAATATGCAATATACAGCAAATACCGGCGATAAAAATAGACCCGAGAAGTGCTTAGGTTCTGTTGCTAGGACACAATTAATGTATTCTGATACTTTTAAAATGTAACATTGAAGTCACTCAATATGGCAGCCCAAAAAAATACTTGGCACAAAATGTATAAGTATACAGCCATTCAAATCGAAAATCAAGGTGTCAATTACATTAGAAACGTACCTTTGATCCTAACCAAGGACAAACATACATTTCAATTTGTTTGAAAGCGCAAAAGCGAAATAAAACGGATATGGTGCAAAGTGTGTCAAAAAATACCATTAGACATTACATTTTCACAATATTTGCACTCAATTTATAATTTGACCCAATTTATTTATCCGGATTACTGGTTATAACTTGGTTATGCTCATAGGTAACATTTCTAATTGTTCATTGACAAATAATTTATACTTGAAGGATAATATTTAGACATTGTGTCAAGTATTTTTTGAAGATATTCACGCTTTTGACTGCAATATTGATTGACTTATGTTACAACTTTAAAAGTATCAGAAATATACTTGATTGTGTCTAACAACATAATCTAGTACTTCTGTTATTTATCGCAGGTATTTGATGTTAGATGGCATATTTAAAAAATTATTAGAAGTTGGCTTCCATTTGAAATTGGAGTATGACTCAAGGTTACAAGTGCGGCATTTGTTCATTGGGTCCTATAGTATATAATAGTCACTCCCCCACATTTTGATAATATAGGGTTGAATAGATAATTATCATTTTATGGCGACGCCATCTGGGATTCTCAAAATGGCAAGATGCCCAGGTGGCACCCCGGCAGATTCTGTATTCTCACACACCCTTATCTATCATTTTCAGCAGAAAAATTGTGTCCATTTACTCAATTTTACGGTCAGCCATAAGTTGGGACCATGGTACTGAATCCGTCACTTGAAAACTTTATGCTGGGACTAATTTCCATGCCTGTACTTAACCTTAGCTAATAAACGAAATTACACTTGGCCAATTCCACTGACAGTTTTGCCATTAGCATAGTATGTTTCGACCATAAATGAAAATGTTTTAATACAATCTGTTCAAAATGGTTGGAACACTTTGTGCATATTTGGTGGTTCCCGCCACCTCTGGTCAATGTTGCATGGCACGACACACGTGACGCAATCTCGCAACCATCGTATTTTCAACTCTGATTGGGAGGGCATGGGGAGGGGACGAAAGTTATAAGTTACAAGGTGTTTCAAGCTATTATCACTTTATAGCGCCAATATTAAAAGGTGTTCCAAGGACTTATTGAACAAAGATTGTATCCCAAGGTCGAAAAAAATCGTGTACAAAATTCAAAAAAAACGTCAAACTCGAGACGGTTTAAGTAAGAACCACCATTTTTAGGGAAAGAAGATGACATTAAATCGTTGATCCTATTACACAAAGGTTAAAATCGAATGCTTGTACTGTGAAATTTTTAGCATAAGTTGAAAATTTAAAAAATAATAATAATAAATAACAAATACAAAAGATGCAAGTTAAAAGTACAACGAAAAAACACTGAATAAGGACATGGACAGAAAAGCACCAAAACGTGCATTCCACACACAAACACGAAGTACCCACGTACGCAAGCACTCGTCCCAGCACAAAAGAACGCACTCGCACACGCGCGAGCACCCCAAACACACCTTAAACAGAAGATTTTCATATAGGCCGTTTGTTTTAACAACGAAAACTAATGAATAAAACATGACCAAAAGCACGCCAGTATATTCAACCACACTCGCGGCGAGACACACACACTCAATACGCACGCACACGAAGTGCCACCCAAACATACATACGCACACACTGACACACAAAAAATATACGTGCACATTCACACGAAACACACGCACACTACACACACACCTTAAAAACACAAAAATTTGTCATACACGCACGTTGCTATGAGATCAAATTGCAGAATGACGATAAAAATAAATAAATGAGAATTTTTATCATTTTGCAATGTGGTCTCTGAGGAGTGAGGGCTTCGGCCCTTACGAAAACAATGCTGTAAGACATAGTATTAGAATATTTCAAGTGTTGAACAAAACAAAACAAAAAAAATCTTCCACCATGGCCCACGTTGTTTTGCAGAATTGTTTTATAAATCCACTTGTGGCAAATATATTTGTGGAGGATAAACAAAACGCCTCCCCTCCTTGAATGAAACAATAATTAATGGGCGATTTATGACTAAAGCTATGCGTCATAACACTAGGAAACTATAACACTGATGAATGACCACTGAAAAGAGCAAAGTAACGCTGAAATCGCCCAGACAAAAGAAATAGTAACGCTGAAATTGGTTTGCGCGGGTGGGTTCAGTGATTTTTCAGTGTGATTAGTCGAATCGGTTTCCAGTAATGAGCATAGACCGATCTGGCATTATGTCCATTAAAAAATCAAATAGTGTGCGTTGAGATATTATGGTAAAGGTAATGTATATTCATGCCTGGTAATCACACTGAAAATCACACTGATATGAGTAGGGCCAACCGTCATGCGCCGGCAGCAGAAGCCGAGTTATAACCAATTGAAAGCACTCAAACACGACAAGTTGAATAACAATGCAATGACCTCCAACTATCTGTACCGTATTTTAGGAAGTGGCCGGCACGAGAAGTGGTAATAATTTTAAAATGGAGGATGTTGCTGACAAGCCGCTGGGCAATCGCGTCAAGGCGGTGCAGTATTATTGGTGGTTGTGTGTTTCTGCACGGGGACTTTTGCTGAGCATCCCCATTCCATGGGGCTCGCCCAACATGCCCGATGTGTGAAAAGAACTTCAATCATGATCTGGTATACATTTCTAATATTCACCATGTTTAGCCATATTGCGCAGATAATGTGTATGAATAAGCACTATAGACACGGACCTAAACCAATATGAAAATCTACTAGTATCGACCGTACATTATAATGCGCATGAGCACGCATAAACAAAAGTGTGTTGCCTGTCAAGAAGTTGGTCGCTGTTGAACGAATTGCTGAGATTTATGACCTTCACCGCCTGGCTTAGAGCCGGGACATTATTAACAGTGCCCTCACAGTCCTTGCTTATCGAACTGCAAACTGATAGACATTTCTCCAAAACATTGCCAATCACAACTCACTTTTTCTAATTAGTTCTGGGTACATCTTGACCAATCCTCCCCTATTGTTGAAACCTAATATAAATCAATCCACTTGACCCGGGCTTTTACAAAGACGTTGGATCCATAGCATGAATGAAGATATTGTCGTCGTGCAGATCAGACAATAGTCCCTATACCTCTGTACAGGGACTTGTACTCATAATAAGTTAGCACTGTAATAGTAAAAATACATATTTTATCCTTGCTTTGTGGTGTTTATGCAGTTAAATGAGAAAGAAAACATTAAGTAGTTAACCTGTTAACACCTTGAAGTAATACTGGTTGAAATCAAATTGCTCAGAGCTATAAATATAACATTCCATAGAAGTGTGATGCAGATTCCGATTCTTGAGATTTGGACTTGATTTCCTAAGTCACAATATTTAAACAACTATGCGTCCAATTTTTATATATGACCTACAAAATAATGTTTTAGATGATAGCTATGCAGCTAGGTAAAATAAACATTAGGATTACCATAGGAAAAAAGAGTTATTCAGGGTTTAAACATATTGCACTGTGTGTTAATGTTTTGATGTACCAATATCTTGCCAAAACTTTAGTTAGGTAGAACCTTCATGTGACCGTAAAGTTGAGTAGGACACAATATTTTTGCTGAAATGATAGATTAGGTGTGTAGAATAAGAATCTGCCGGGTGCCATGGGCATCCTTGAGCTTTTGAGAAATCCAAGATGGCGTCGCCATAAATGATAATATGATTCAACCTATATTATCTAAACTTGGCTTATAGATATATATATAGGAAGGGCAATGAACAAGTGTATGAACACTGTATATTAAGTCATACTTCAAATTCAAAATGGAAGCCAATCCAATAATTTTAAAATTGCCATATATCAGCAAATACTGCGAAAAAATAGACGGAGGCTTATTTATGTTGCTAGCCACAATTAAAGTATTTCTGATAATTTAAAATTGTCACATGACGTCAATCATATGGAAGCCAAAAATACTTGGCACAAATGAATAAGTATTACAGCCTCAAATCGAAATCAATGTGTCATGAATTAGAAAACGTTCAAAAAACCTTTTTGGGATCATACCCAATGTCCAACATACATACATTTGTTTTTAAATGCGCCAAAATCGAAAAAAAAAGGATATCTATGGTGCAAATTGTCAACAAATTACCATAGAAAATTACATTTTTTCACATATATTGCACTCAATTTATAATTTGACCCCATTTTTATTATCCGGATTACCTGGTATCACTGGTTATATTCATAGGTACATTTCTAATTGTTTCATGACACAATAATTTATACTTGAAGGTAATATTTAGACATTTGTGTCAAAGGTATTTTTTGAAGATATTCACGTTTGACTGCCCTATTGATGGAGTCATGTTACAACTTTGTAAAAAGTATCAGAAATATATTTATTTGTCTAACAACATAACTAAGTAATTCATGTTTTTAGTTTTATCGCAGGTATGTGCTGTTATATGTCATATTTTCAAATTATTCGATTTGGCTTCCTTTGAATTTGGAGTATGACTCAATGTTACAAGTGCCGTGCATTTGTTCATTGGGTACTATAGTATATCTAGTAAACTCCATAGTTTGATAATATAGGGGGGAATAGATAATTATCATTTATGGCGACCCGCCATCTTGGATTTCTCAAAATGCTCAAGGATGCCCAGGTGGCACCCGGCAGATTCTTATTTACAAAACCCTTATCTATCATTTTTCAGCAGAAGGAAAAATTGTGTCCATATCAATTTACGGTCAGGCCATAAGTTGGACCATGGCTACCTGACAATCGTCACTTTGAAACCTTTATGCTGACTAATTCCATGCCTTGTACTTCAACCTTAAACCTTAGCTATTAAAAAGAATTCCCATTGGCAATTCACTGAAGTTTTGAACATTAGCATAGTAGTTTCGACCATAACTGAAAATGTGTTTTAACAATACAATCTTGTTCAAAATTGTCGGGGAACACGGTGCTTTTGGTTCCCGCCCCCTCATTTTCAATGTTGCATGAGCACGACACAATTGAGCAATCTCGCACCATGTTATGTCAACTTGATGGGAGGGAATGGGGAGGGAAAGAACGTAAATATAGTCACCAATGTGTTTCAGCCTATTATCACTTTCAGCCGCCAATCTAACAGGTGTTCCAAGGGCTTATGAACAAGATTGTATCCAAGGTCGAAAAAATTCGTTGTACAAAAATCACAAAAACGCTCATAACGAGACCGGTTTAAAGTTAAGAACCCCCATTTTTATCAGGAAATGAAGCTGACCTTAATATCTTTATCATTATACACAAAGGTTTAAAATAGAATGCTGTACGGTGAATTGTTAAGCATTAAGTTTGAAATTTAAAAAAAATAAATAATAATAAATAACAAATACACAAAGATGCAGTTAAAAGATAAACGAAAAATAATTGAATAAGACCTGACAGCAAGCCACCAAAACGTGCATTCCACAAACAGACACACCGAGTACACAAGTACGCAAGCACTCTCCCGCACACACATACGCAATCGCACACGCGGATCACCAAACACAACCTTAATAAAATAGAAGATTTTCATATAGGCACGTTTAAACAACGAAAACTACTGAATAAAAAACATGACCAAAAGCACCGCCACAGTATATTCCAAACCACACTCGCGCGCGAGAAAAACACACTACCTACGCAACGAACACGCAGTGCACCCACACACATCCATACGCACAACACTGACACACACAAAATATACGTGCACATTCCCACGCAACCACGCACCCACAAACAACACACCCTACAAAACAAAATGTCATACCGCACGTTTGGCTCTGAGATCAAAATGCAACATGAGATAAATAAAAAAATGGGAATTTTATATCATTTTGCATTGGTCTCCGTGCGGAGCGAGGGCTTAGGGCCCTTACGAAACAATGCTGTAGGACATAGTCTTCGAATATTACCAGTTTTGACCCCCCCACACAAAAAAATCTTCCCCCTGCCCAACGTTGTATTTGCGCATTTGTTTTCTCAATCCACTTTGGCAAATTCTTTTGTGGTGGAGGGATAAACAAACACGCCTCCATTAATGAAATAATTAATGGCGCTTGATCCTTAAAGCTCTGGTCATAAGGAGTTGCTATGTTCTATTTATGGCATGCTGCATTAAAGGTGGGTGACATGATCGAGAACCTAAACCACCACACTATTCATCAAAATCAGAGGAGTCTGATATTCAGAGAAAAGTCAAAGTCGGCAGTATTATATATAATAGATATATCTATATATCTATATATATATAATATTATATATTAATTATATATATGAAAGATAGATATAACATGAACTCAAGACAAAAAACAATTAAAAAAAAAAACCAGTAATTGTCACGATGTAGGGGATTCGAAACATTAACAACAATGGATTAATAGAACAGAGTAACCTCACTAGACCAGAGTAACAAACTCGATTGTGAATGAAGGTGAACATGAAACGAAGACAATCAAAAAAAAAAAAATCTTATGCATTTCTTGCAGATTATGTCATATCAAACGTCAGTTGTTTATTAAATGACCATTCAGCGTTATGATTGTAACCTTTAGGTCAACAACGGTAACACGACAAAATAGAGGAATAACTCAGAAGATTTCAAAAGACTCGAAATAGATGCAATTTGGTCGGTCTACAGAATAGTAAAAAGAATAAATAATGTATTTTTTTATTCTTTTTGAGTAGACCGTTTGATTACAGAAGCATCTATGAAGTCGCTAGCCATTTTAATAGGGCTTAAGTTTAACAACCGAAAAATAACGTGGGGGGGGGGGATTGGTTTAAGGGGGGGTGGGGGGTGGGGGGGGTTGGTTTTGTTTGTAGGGGGGGCGGGTTGGGTGGGGGGGGGGGGGCAGGGGTGGGCTGTAGTTGAACGGGAGGGTGGTGTGGGGGAGATGGGGGGGGGGTGGGGGGGGGGGGGGGGGGGTGAGGAGGTGCCTTCCGGTGGGCGGACTGATGCTGGGGGGATGGTGGGTGGGCGTGGTGTGTGGTGGGGGGTACGATAGTGGGGGGAGGGCGAGGGCGCGGGGGGGGCTGGGGGGGGGATGAGGGTGGCGTGGTGCGGGGGTGTGGGGTCGGAGAGGGGGTAGGGGTGGGGTGGGGGGGGGGTGGGGGGGTGGGGGGGAGGGGCAGAGGCTGGGGGCGGGGCGGCGTGGTGTTGGGGGCGGGGGCGTGGGGGGTGGGGGGTGGCGGCCGTCAGGAGGGGGGTTCGAGTGGGCGGGGCGTGGTGTGGGGGCGGGGTGGTTGTGGGGGGCGGTGGCAGTTCTCGGGGGGGGGGTGTGGGTGGTGGGGTGGGGGGGGGGCGGGGGGGGGTGGTCGGGGCGGGTGGGAGTCCGGGTCGGGTGCGCGACGCGGGGGAATTGGGGTCGGGGCTGGGGGGGGGGGGGGGGGTGGGGGGGGGGGGGGGGGGTGGGGGGGGGGGGTGCGGTTGGTGGGGGGGGGGCAGGGGTGGTGGGGGGGGGGCAGTCTCGGGCGCTGGGGGGAAGGTGGAGGGAGGGCGCAGGCGGGTCGGGGCGGGTGCGGGGGGGGGGGGGGCGGGGGTGGGGGGGTGTGGGGGTGTAGGGGGGGGAGGGGTGGGGGGTTAGGAGGTTTGTTTGGGGTGGGGGCTGGGGGAGGGACTGGGAGGCGGGTGGTGGGGAGCGTGGGCAGGGGGCGGGGAGGGGGGTGGTGGGGCGGGGGGGGCGTAACGGAGGTGCACGGAGAGGCGGCGGGGGTCGGGGGGGCCTGGCGGGAGGGGGGTGGTGGGGGGTGAGGGGGTGGGGGGTGGGGGGGCGCGCTGTGGGTGGGGTGTAGGTGCGGGGTTTGGTGGGGGGGTGGTGGGGGCGCTGTAGGTTCGGGGAGGTGTCGCGGTGGAGGGAGAGGGTAGGGAGGGGTCGGGGAGTGGCGACGCTGGGGGGGGGGGGGGGGGGGGCCGGTGGAGGGGGTGTCGGGGGGCAACCGGGGGGGGGGGAATTTTTGGGGGGGGAATTGGGTGTGGGTGGGGGGCGGGCCTGAGGGCTGATGGGGGTTGGGGTCGAGCCGGGGGGATGGGAGAGCGGGGGAGCGTGCAGAGAGAGGGGGGGCGGTCGTGGGGTGCGAGGGGGGGGTGGGGTGCGTGAGGGGGGTGGGGTTGGAGGAATGAGCGGGGCGGGTGGGGGGGGGGAGCTGGGAGGGGGCGGGGGGGGGGGGGGGGGGGGGGGGGCGGCGTCTGGGGGGGGGGGGGGAGGGGGGTGGGGGTGTGGGGGGAGGGGGGAGGTGGCGGGAGCAGTGATGCGCGTTGAGGTTCTAGGCGCGACGGTAGGGTGGGGTGTGGGAGGGGGGTGGCGGCGGTGGCGGGGGGGTGGGGGGGGGGAGGTGGGGGACGGGTCTCTGGGCGGGCCGTCGCGGGCGGACGCGGAGCGGGGGGGGTAGCCGCTGGGGAGGGCTGGGTGGGGAGGTGATGGGGGTGTGGGTAGGGGGGGCGGGCGGGGGGGGGGGAGGGCAGCGGTGGTGAAGCGGGGGAGGGGGCCCGGGGTGCGTGGGGGGGAGGGAGAGGGGATGTGGGGCGGTGGGGGGTGTCGTTGGGGGGGGTTGGGGGGGGGGGGGGTGGGGGCGTTGGGCGGGTGGGGGGTCGGGTTGGGTGGGCGGGGCGGGGGGGGGGGATATGGAGGGAGGGGCCGGTGGGTCGTAAGGGCGGGGGGGGGGGGGGTCTGTGGGTGGGGGGGGGGTGTGTAAGGGGGGGGGTCGGAGGGGGCGGGTCGGAGGGGGGGGGGCGGGGCCGTTCTGTCCGCGGCGGGGGGTGCGGTGGGGGGGAGGCGCGGTAGAGGGGGGCGGGCGGGCGGGGAGGATGTGGGGAGGAGAGGCAGGGAGGGGTGGAGGTGGGTAGGGGGGGGGGCGCGCGGGGTGGGCGGGGGGTGGGGGGACTGGTGCTGTGGCGGTGAGGCGGGCGAGAGGGGAGCTGGGTGGGTGCAGGGGGGCGCGGGGGGGGGGGGGGGAGGGGTGGGGGGGGAGGGGGGGCGGGAGGTGTGTGGTGGGGCGGGGGTGGGGGTTGTGGGGGGGCGGGGTGGGGGGAGGGGGGGGACTGGGCAGGCGGTGGGCGGGGTTTAGGGGGGGGGGGCAGGGTTATGGAGTTGGGGGGGGGTGGTGGTGGGGGGGTGGGCCGGTGGTGGGGGGAGGGGTCGGCGCGGGTGGGAGATGTGGGGGGATGGGGGGGGGGCGGGAGTGGGCCCGGGGGGCCCGGTACGGGGGGGGGGGTGTGGGGGTGGGTCGTGGGGGTGGGGGAATTTGGGGGGGGATGTGGGGGACGGGGGGGGAACGGGGGAGGGGCGGGGGGGGTGATGAGGGGGGATGGGGGGGCGGGGGAGGGGTCAGGGCGCCGGTCGGGGGGGGGGGGGTCGCGTCGTGGGGAACCGGCGTAGTTGGGGGTGGGGAGGGCGGGGGAGGGTAGGGGGGGGGCGGGGGGAGGGCGGGGGGGGCTCGGGGAGTGGGGGGGTTGGGGGGGGGTGGGGTTGGGGTTGGGGGAGGGGGGGGCGGGTGGCGGGCGGGGGGTGGGGGGGGGGGGGGGGATTCGGGTTGTGGGTGGGAGCGGGGGGGAGGGTGGTGGGGGGTTTTGTGTGTATGTGGGTGGGGGGGATTGTGGGGAAGGGGTGGAAGGGGGGGCGGAGGGGCAGCGGGGGGGTGGGGGTTGGGGGGGGGTGGGGGGGGGGCGGGGGGGGAGGGGGGGCGTGCGACGGGGGGGGGGGGGGCGGGGGGGTGGGGGGGGGGGGGGGGTGTGCTGCGGGCTTTGGAGGGCGGGGGGGGTAGGTACTTGGGCTGCGGTGGGGGGGGGGAGGGGGGGGGGGGGGGGGGTGTTGCGGGCAGTTGGGGAGGGGGTGAGATATTGCGGGGTGTTGGAGAAGGTGTGGGGGGGGTGTGGAGGGGTGGGGGAGCCGGGGGAGGTGGTGGGGGGCGGGGCGTTGGGGTGGGGGGGTGGGGGGAGGGGCGGGGGGGGCTGTGGGGTGGGGGGGGCGGGGGGAGTGAGGCGCGGGGTGGGGGTCCGGGGGAGGGAGGTCCGGGTGGGGGGGGGGGGCCTGCGGGGGGTGGGTGGGGGGGGGGGGGTTTCGCCTCTGAGGGTGGCGGTTTGTGGGGTGGTGGGGGGGGCGGGCGGGCTTCGTGGCGGGGGGGGGGGGCGGGGGGCGGGGGGCGGGGTGGGTGGGGGGGGCTGGGGGAAGGGGGGGGGGGGGGCGGTGGGGTTGGGGGGAGGGCGGTGGGGGGGGGGCGTGTGGGGTGGGGGGGGGGGCGGGGGGGGTGGGGGGGGTGGGGGGGGGGGGGGGGGTGGGTCCGCAGGGGCGGGGTGGGAACGGTGGTGGGGGGGGGGGGCCGGGGTGCCGGGGGGGGGGGGGTTGGGTGGGGGTGGGGGGTGGCGGGGGGGGGGAATCGGGGGTGGGGGGGTGGCGGTTAGGACGGGGGGGGGGCCGGGTGTTGGTGGGTGGTGGTGTGTTGGTGGTGGTGGAGGGGGTAGGGGGGGAGGGTGGGGAGGGGGGTGGGGGGGAGCGGGGGGGGTCGGTGTTGGGTGGGTGGGGTGTGGGGGGGGTGTGGATTGTGGGGTGGTGGGGGGGGGGGTGGGGGTGGTAGTGGGGTGGTGGGGGGGGTGGGAGGGGGGGGGGGGGGGGGTTGGGGTCTTAGGGCTTTGGGGCGGGGGGGGGGTGGGGGTTTGGGGGGGTGGGGGGTGGTTGGGGGGGGGGGGGGGTTGGGTTGGTGTGGGGGTGGGGGGCGGCGGGTGGGTGGGGGTGGGGTGGGGGGTATTTTTTGTGTGGTGGGGTGGGGGGGGCGGTTAGTGTAGTGGCAAATCCATTGGCTTGTAACTCATTGCTTCAATGAAGTTCTTAAGTTCGAATCCATATTGTGTATTTCTTTTTGTGCAAACAAATCACTTGGTTAATAATTGAGATACATATTTTCCTAAATCCATTTTATAACTTTAAATTTAGTATTGCTTTCACAATAGTTTGTCTCTGAGATCTGATAGAACACCGTCAGCTCTCTCATAATACCTACCCCCCCCCACACACACACACACCTGTTTTCCATACAAACAAAAGGCAATGCTATTTAATGCAAAAAGAATGTATTATGTAAGTTTATAGAAATGAGTTTATCTTACATACAGTTGATTGATACACGTCAGTTTATTTGATCCTTTCTACTTTGGCTCATCTAATCATTCTAGTCTTTTATTAATACTTTGCGCATACCCCCATCTCACACACTAGTGACCAAAATATATAAAAGTACGCACAGGTGTGTCAGTGCGTTTTAGCGGTAGGTGCGTTGTCAGTGTTGGGAGCGAGGTCCGGACTCATGATAGAGTCCGAAGCTGAGTCCGCAGTCCATCAGCGTTGAGCCGAGTCCGAGTCTGAGTCCATCGGGCCTGAGTTCCGGAGTCCGGAAGGTTGAGTCCTGAGGTCCATGGGACCCGGAGTAGAAGTCCAGCGTCTGAGTCCGAGTCCGGCAGGTCTGAGTCGAGTCCGAGTCTAGTGAGTCCGAGTCCAAGTCCAGGGAATATGAGCTTGAACTAATTCAGACGCCTAAATAGTGTTAATTTAAACAACATAGGGGGATTGAAATGACTTGGACAAGGAGTTATGCAACCTCATGTAGTCCAACAGATGCAACACAGATGATTACTTTGACCAATTACGCATCTAGAAACGAGGTGCACAACATTCTCCTGGCTCATGCAGACCATGCGTGCTTGGTTCGTGCTTCCAAACCAATAATCGACTGTAGTTACTTTTTTCACATAAATTATTTAGGGTCATGTAGTTGATCATAGTTAAATGTACCTGACGCGATTGACTATGAGTATGAGTATTCAGTCACACATTAAAACTATTTTCCCCCAAAATACTGTAATTATATTTTAACATCATGAGAAGAGAAATTTCTAAATTTCGATGAAATCTATTTTATTTCAAAAAACATTTTAAATTTAAAGAAGACATCAGAATCTCTTCAATTTCAGGCCTTTTTTGTAAAAATTCAAAGTATCTACAGAAAACTCTAGTTTCAGTTAACTTCTAGTGAGGGCTTACTTAACGTGGTCCCATAATTGGGCAATTACGTGAGTATATTTCCACATACAAATAAATATATGTTACGAATCTAGAGCATAAAACCCCCGCAGGCGCGCGCAAGTGGCTGTAAGCAGCTTACAACTAACACGGGGATAGTCTGCTCATTCAGCACGTAAGGGATTTAGCGGCGACTATGTTTTAAGTTTGTAGACTTATGGCACCATCTTTTCACATTCATGGCGGGACAAGAATATTAATTATTAAAGAAACTATACAGATGTTTTGAATCTTAAAAAGGAATTTTATTATGGAAACAGCCAATTTTTGCCGAAAAAAAATACAGATTTTTTTGTTATTTTGTTTATTTGTGATTGTTTATTATTTTGCTTCGGGGGACCATTTCAGGTAAACAAGGACGTACGTATCCCACATGGAAAAAAAACAACGATTATCGTAATCGTACGTCGGTTTTTTGAATCTGTAGGAAAAGGTAAATTTGTACTGGCGAGACATAATAGACGTGTCTTTGGAAAAAAAAATAATAGCACTTCTGGGCAGAGGGTCATATGTACAGACCTTGATTTAACATGAGTCGGATTATAATATCGGCGCCCCGAAGAGCACACTGATATCGTACCTGGACACGTGACCTGGTAACTGACACGTGACACCAAACAATTCATCTCTTGCGCTGCTAACGTACAATACGGAACAGCAGCAAGCATTCTGTATCTCTGTTGTCACAGCGTCATCGAGCAAGATGTGAGATATTACATGTGGTTCTGTACAGGGGGGTAGGACACGATCTGCTCGAATTTGGGCATTGGGGAGTTCAAACGGTTATAATTGTGAAACTGCTACTGCATTACTATGGCAGGCTCGGTCCCAGTGACATTAAAAAATCACTCTTAAACCTTTGTTCAAAAGATCTAGTAATATATGATAAAAATAGAAAAAAATATGAAGTTCACACAAATCATGCTTATGTTTAAAGTATCTGTGCATAACTCAAAACTCCAGAAACTTCCCTGCAAAAGTATCTCTATCAAAACTTAATACCCTTGAACATCGAGGCCATGGCTACAGAGCTATGCGCTTCTGTAGCCATGCGCACGATACACTCAATATCAAACAGCCTATTATAATTATATACACCCCAAAACCATGCACTCCTGGATAGCTCAGTTAGTATAATATATTTAAGGTTGTGTGGGGTGTAGTTAGGCCACCCATGGCAAATAATTGAGCTGTGCTTGGTGTTAGGTCTGACGTTATTCAGGTTCACCCTCTGTTATGCAACTACATGAGCTGTGTGAAGTTTGTGAGGCTGGCTAGACTTTACGCTGAAGGATTTTAAGCTGTACTTTGATTGAAAACTGCTAGAGAGTTAGGGATGATGACAAAACTGATATGATGTGACAACATATGATGAGACAACATGATATGACGATGATGTGATGATGACAACGACAATGAGGAAATCTACATTCTTACTGTGGATTTTCAAATTAGCCAAAAAGGTATTGTAAATTTTAACCTTAGCTTAGAAAATAAAATAATCAGAACAGATAATCTGAAGAATGCAGAAGATAAAGTGAAAAGAAAATATTTGAATATAAACAAAAAATACTTTTGAAATAAAACTGTTTGAAATTGATTATAAAAAACAGTGTGTGCATATTTAAAAAATATAAAAGGCAGTTTGTGCTGTAGAGGTTTGTGAAGTAAAGTAACGTGTTCATGCAGGGCGAGCTCACACATTTCAAGTTATTTTTTTGATTCTAAGTTTAAATTTTTTATTTAACATTTTTGTGACAGCTTGGCCATACAAGTAAAAGCTAGTCAAGTCCGAGTCCAGCAGGTCTGATCCGAGTCCCATGGGGCCTGAGTCCGAGTCCATATGGGGCCTGAGTCCGATTCAGATTCCGAGTCCACTACTAAGCATGAGTCCGAGTCAGAGTCCAAGTCCGGACTCGGGACTCGGATCACCGATGGAGTCTGGAGTCCGAGTCCGGACTCGCTAAACTCTGGTGCGTGTATGTGCTGAAGTCTTTATAATGTCATTTTTAGTGTAAACATTGTTAAAAATAAATTTTTCCTTTTAAAAATGATGAGATTTTTAAAATAAACTGAATAAAGCGGTACTGCCAGAAATATGATTCTATTACAAACTGTTATATTATCATTGAGGGATGTACCGTCTTCTCTCCTGAAAAGCATGTTCTTAACCGTATTTAAAAGCGTTTTTGAGTTATGATCGTTTGTAAAAATCTGTACATGATTTTTTGGGCGTTCGGATAAACAATTTGTTCAAAATTGTTGGAAAATTTGGCTATGGGTTCCAGCCCCCTCATTTCAATGTTGCATTGAGCAGACAACTTGAGCAATCTCGCACCCTAGGATTTTCACCTCGATTGGGAGGGCATGGGGAGGGGAAAGAAAGTTATATTACATATGTGTTTCAAGCCTATTATCTCCATAGCCGCCAATATTATCAGGTGTTCCAAGGACTTATGAACAAGCTTGTATCCCAAGGTCGAAAAAATCGGTACAAAAATTCACCCAAAAACGCTCATAACTCGAGAACGGTTTAAGGTAAGAAACACATTTTTTTCAGAGGCAACATGAAGAGACTTAATATCTTATCATATTACCACAACGGTTAAAATCGAATGCTTGTACTGTGAATTTTTAAGCATTAAGTTTGAAATTTAAAAAAATAATAATCAAAAAACAAAATACAAAGATGAAAAGTTAAAAGTACAACGAAAAAAATACTGAATAAGACATGACAGAAAGCACCAAACGTGCATTCCACACACAGGACACACGAAGTACACACGTACGCAAGCACTCGTCCCCGCACACCACCCAAAACTACGCACTCGCACACGCGCGATCACCCAAACACCACACCTACAAAGAAGATTTTCATCTAGGCACGTTTTAACAACGAAAACAACTGAATAACAATGACCAAAAGCACGCCACAGTATATTCAAGCCACACTCGCGCGCGAAGACACACACATACATAAGCACGCACACGCAGTGCAACCCACACATACATACGCACACATGACACACACAAAAATATATACGTGCACCTTCACACGCAACCACGCACACACACACACACCTAAAACACATAAATTGTCATACGCGCACGTTTGCTCTGAGATCAAAGGCAGCATGCGATAAATAAATAATGAGAATTTTATATCATTTTGCATTTTGTCTCTGAGGAGGGGGCTTCGGCCCTTACGAAATAATGCTGTAAGACATAGTATTAGAATATTCAACTTTTGAACAAAAAAACAAAAAAAATATTAACAGGCCCACGTTGTTTGGCAGAATTTTTTATTACATCCACTTTTGGCCAAATATATTTAATTTAAAAGAATAAATTAAAAAATACAAAATTAAATAAAATAATTAATGGCGATTTATCCTTAACGCTCTGGGCATAAGGAGTGTTTTCGCTATAATGGACTGCGTAAAGGTGGGTGACCTGATCGAGAACCTCGAACACCACCAACACTATTCCATCAAAATAGAGAGGTCTGATATTCAGAGAAAGTTCAAAGTTCGGCAGTTTATATATATATATATATTATATATATATATTATATATATATAATATATATAAATATTATAATATATATATATGAAAGATAGATATAACATTATATCAAGAAAAAAAACAATTAAAAAAAACCAGTATATTGTTCCGATGTAACGTGGATTCGAACCCATTAACAATGGATTAATAGAACAGAGTACCTCCACTAGACAGCGTAACAATCGAGTGAAACGAAGGACAATCAAAAAATCTTTGCATTCTCTTGCGATATGTCATCTCACACGTCAGTTTAAATGACCAATCAAGATTATGATTGACTAACATTTTTTTTTCGGGTCAACAACGGTTAACACGACATAATAGGAAGTAATGAACTCAGAAGATTTCAAATAGACTCGAAATAGATGCACTTGCGTCGGTCTACAGAATAGTAAAAAGAATTTAATATATGTATTTTTAATTCTTTCTTGGTAGACCGGTTGATTACAAGAAGGCATCTCTGATCGATAGCCCTTTTAATAGGGCTAAGTTTAAAACCAAACACATACAACGCGCTAGTGTAGTGGCAAATTCATTGGCTTGTAACCATTGCTTCATTGAAGATCTTAAGTTCGAATCCATATTGTGTTATTTCTCTTTGTGTTCAACCAAATACTTGTTAAATAAGTAAGATACACTATTTTCCTAAATCCATTTTATAACTTTAAATTTTCGTATTGCTTTCACAATAGTTCGTCTTGAGATCTGATAGCACACCGTCAGCTCTCTAATAACATACTACCCCCCCCACCACACACACACAACTGTTTCCATACACAAAAAACTGCAATGCTATTTAATGCAAAAAGAATGTATTATGTAAGTTATAGAAATGAAGTTGTATCTTACATACAGATTGATTGATCACGTTCGTATTTGACCCTTTCTCCTTGGTCATCAGTAATCATTTCTAGTAGTTTATTCATACTTTGCGGCATACCCCCCCTCTCACACACGTGCGCAAAATATATAAATACGCACATGGTGGTCGTGCGTTTTAGCCGTGTAGGTGGTGTCAGTGTTGGGGCGAGTCCGGACTCATGAGTCCGCAGCCGAGTCCGAGTCCATCAGAGTTGAGTCCGAGTCCGAGTCGATCCATCGGGCCTGAGTCCGAGTCCGCATGTCTGAGGCCTGAGTCCATGGGACCCGATTCCGATTCGGAGTCCAGTCCGGCGAGGTCTGAGTCCGAGTCCGAGTCAGAGTCCAGTGAGTCCGAGTACAAGTCCCAGGGCATATGGGGCTGAACAATTCAGACACCTAACGTAAGTGCTAATTTAAACCCAAGTGGGATTGAAAATGACTTTGACAGTTTAATGCCACCTCATGTAATGCAAACAGCCACACAGATGATTACTTTGACAAATTACTGGCATCTAGAAACGAGGTGCAACAACATTCCTCCTGGCTCATGCAGACCATCGTGCTGTGTTTTCGTGCCTTTCCAACAATAAATCAGACTGTAGTATACTTTTTTTCAAATACCTTTTTTGTATTATGGTCATGTTTTAGTTGATCACTAGTTAAAATGTACCTACGAATTGACTAGGGTATATTTATTCAGTCACACCTTAAAACTATTTTCCGCCCAAAATACGTATTATATTTTTAAAAATCATGAGAAAGAACATTTCTAAATTTCCTGACTCTATTTTATTTCAAACTTTAATTTAAATATAGACATCAGAATCTCTTCAATATTTCAGCCTTTTTTGAAATTCAAGTATCTACAAACTCTAGTTCATGTTTAACATGTGCGGTTTATATAATGTGCGTCCCATAATTGGGCAATTACGTGAGTAATTTTTCACATCAATAATTATATAATGTCCGACTTCTAGACGCATAACCCCCGCAGCCGAGCGCAAGTGGCTGAAGCCTGCTACAACTAAAACGTGGATCCGTCTGCTCATTCAGTCCACGTTAAGGGTATTTAGCCGGCTGACTAGGTTTTCAGTTTGTAGACTTATGACCCATCTTTTTTCACATGCATGCGGGGACATTGACTATTAATTATTAAAGAACAATATTATATTTTTTTTATGTAAATTAAAATTAATCATAGAGTTTTTTTTTACTTTTTTTAAAAAATAAAGATTGATGACGTCACGGCATTGATTGGGTTTATTATTTTGCCTTCGGGGGACCCAGTTCATTAACAAATGACGTACGTATCCCTACCATTGGAAAAAACAACCCGATTATCGTCCATCGTACGTCGGTTTTGAATCTGGGGAAAAGGTAAATTTTGTACTGTTTTAGACATAATATAAGGTGTCTTTTGGAAAAAATAATACACTTTGGCAGAGGTCATTGTACAGACGCTTGAGTTAACTAGTCGGATGAATATATACGGTCCGCCCCGAAGAGCAACACTGATATCTGACCTATACACGTGACCGGTATCCCTGACGCAGACACAAACTATGCATCCCGTTACCGTTTATAACTACAATACGCCAAAGCAGCAATCAATTCATGTATCTCGTTGTCACAGCGTAATCGATCACGATGTGAGACTTACAGTGGTTCTGTACAGGGAGGGTAGGACGCGATCTGCGCGATTTGGGCATTGGGGATTTCCAAACGGTAATTTGGGAACTGCTACCTGCATTTACTATGGCAGTCTCGTCCCATTGCCCTTAAAAAATCATCTCTTAAACCTTTGTTCAAAAGATCTTAGTAAATCATGATAATTAAGAAAAAAATATGAAGTTCACACATCATGCTTCTGTTACATTATCTGTTCATACTCAAAACTCCTCCGAAACTTCCCCCTGCAACAGTAATCTCTATCAAACTATAATACCCTTTGAACATACGCGCCATGGCTACCGAGCTTGCGCTCTGTAGCCATGCGCATTGATACACTCTAATATCAAAACAGCCCTATTATAATTATTATACACCCCAAAACCATTGCACTCCTGGATAGCTCTTAGTTCATATATATTTAAGGTTGTGTGGGGGTGTAGGCCACCCTGGCAAATATTAGCTGTGTTTAGGTCTGAGCAGTTTATTTAAGGTCACCCTCTGTTATGCACTACATGTAGCTGTGTGAAGGTTTTGAGGCTGGCTAGACTTTACACTGACGGATTTAATCTGTACTTTGAATGAAACTTCTATAGAGTAGTGAATGACACCTGATTATGATGACAACCTAGATGATGATCAACAATGTTGATGACGATATGATGATGATTACAACGACATGAGAAATCCTACATTCCTTTATGTGATGTAAATTAGCCAAAATGTATTTTTTAAATTTAAACCGTCAGCTTAGAAAATATAAATATCCCAACATCTAATCTAATACTGAAGAAGATAAAAGTGAAAAATAACATACTTCTGAAGAATGAAAAAAAAATACTTTTGATAACTGTGAAATTGATTATACAAAAACATTTGTTGTGCAATAATTAAAAAATCAAATCATGTTTGTTGCTGTAGAGGTTTGTAGAAGTAACATTTCCATGCAGGGCTAGCTCACACATTTTTTCAATTGTGTTTTTTGATTCTAGTTTAAATTTTCTTACCGGACTCAGCCGGACTCATCTTTGAGTCCTAGTCCACAGGGGTTGAGTCCAAGTACGAGTCCAACATGTCTGAGTCCGAGGCCATGGGGCCGGAGTCGAGTCCATAGGGGCCTGAGTCCGAGTCAGAGTCCGAGTCCACTAAGTATGATTCCGATTCCGATTCCAAGTCCGGACTCGGACTCGTACTCACCGTTGAGTCAGTCCAAGCGCGGACTCGCTCCAACTCTGGGGCGTGTATGTGCTGACTTCTTATTATAATGGGCTCAGTTTAGTGTACCATTTTTGGTTTAAATAAATTTGTCCTTTAAAATTGATGAGATTTTTAAAATCAACTGAATAAATGCCTTTCATTGCCAGAAATATGAATTCTATTTACAAAACTGTTATATTATCATTTGAGGGATGATACCGTCTTCTTCTTCCTGAAAAAATTCATGTCTTAAACGTAAAGCGGTTTTTGAGTTATGACCGTTTTTGTAAAATCTGTACATGATTTTTTTGGCCGTTTCGGTACAATCTTGTTCAAAATTGTTGGAACCCTTTTGTGCATATTTGTTCCTCGCCCCCTCATTTCAATGTTGCATAAGCATGACACACGTGCGCATCTCGCACCATAGTATTTTCAACTCTGATTGGGAGGGGATGGGAGGGGGAAAGAGAGTTATAGAAATTACATCTGTGCGTTTCAAGCCTATATCACTTCATAGCTGCCAATATTAACAGTTTTACCAGGACCTATGACACAAGATTGTAGTTTAACACGGCGACTTCTTTGGGGGGCGGAGTCTCACAAACAAGTAGTGGACTATCACAATAGTATTGTATGCTGAAATTGCCAGGCTTTTTGTAGCGTTGTTTTTTCATAGTAAATGAGGCCAAGAAAAAGGTGGAGGACTCCTAAAAATATGATAGAGGGCGCTGTTAATAGTGCCGCACTATCACTTCTTGTAAGGCGGGTGTCCATGAGAATCAACCTACATCTTCCCATCCAAGCTAACTGTACTGAGCGATTACGTACTGCTGGTAATCACCCTCAAGGCGACAGACCCATGTTTTTTTGACCTTGATCTAAGCCATATAATATTTTCACCGGTTTTCTTGACCTGTTTTTTCTGCTCAGCTGATCCGATGGATGTCAGACAAAAAACCTTGAGCATTTTTCGAAGAAACCCAAAAATTCAAAAGGGCCACCAAAACACTAAAATCCTAAAGACCACGATAAACCAGCCGGGCCGTTCACGCCTATCATAAAAAAATAGACGCCCTAGCTTCAAACCCAGCCACTTTGAAACTAACCCTCAGCTTTGAAACCTACCCTAGCTTCAAAACCCAACCCTAACTAGCTCTGGAGACAGATCTGAGCACAGTCGAGTTAGTGACCTTTGCCTAAACGACATTTGATATCGAAATATTTAAACATACTTAGAATACCATAAGGATCATTTTCAAATTCGCGCTGAATCGGAAGCATTTTCAAATTTGACCTTTATAAACTCTCATGACCTTTGTTCTCAACCATTGTCACCATGTTTAGAATGTCATACTGATCATTTCACGATTTAAAATGTTTCAGCTCAATCGGGCATTTTGGAAATTTTGACCGTTGACCTCTTAATGACTTGATTTGCAAGATATGCAAATATGCTTAGAATTGTCAAAAGATCACTTCAGTTACAATTTCAGCTCAATCGGAGCATCTTGAAAATTTGACCTTTGACCCCCGAATGACTTTCTATTGACTTTTATGGAATTTATAGGCATGCATCTGTGTCAAGTAGCATCATGCTACTGCCTTGCTTATTGTAGATATGATTTTTAAAAGTTAAAATTTCATTAAGATTGGAATAAGACCTTTAAATGACAATTGATCGCCATGCTGAGCATAACTTTTGTAAAGGGTCCCGCAAGCTGCCTTTAATCCCATTGTGATATGTTTACCATTGGCAGCATTTTTGGTGAAAACACACTTTTTACTCCTGTGACCTTTACGTTACCTTTGACCCCAAACAAGTCGGATCACATATCGTCCGGTCTTGTCATCGAATGTTGTGTCTACGTCCGACATATTGATGAAATATATGAGGTGCATGAAGGACAGATTGAAGTTGACCCGGAGGTTACAGAATAAACCTACATAACAAACGACTGTGCAAAAAACCTTTCCTAGGTTGAAACCCTAACCCAGCGTACATCGGTTTTTTAATCTGTAGGGACAATGTAAATTTTGTACTGTTTAGAACATAATTACGTGTCCTTTGGAAAAAATAATAGCACATTTTTTTTTGGTTTTTTTTTTTTTGGTTTTTTTTTTTTTTTTGGCAGAGGGTCCATATTAACAGACCTTGATTTAACATAGTCGGATTTATATATATCGGTCGCCCTCCGAAGAGCACACTGATATCTGAATACCTGAACTGACCGTACTACACGTGGAGCCAAACTATTCATCTCGTACCAGTTTATAACTACAATACGGCAAGCATTCTGTATCTCCTGTTTTCACAGCGTAATCGATCAAGATGTAGACTATACATGTGGTTCTTACAGGGAGGTAGGTAACGATCGGCTCGTTTGGCATTGGGGCTTTCCAAACGGTAATTTGTGAAACTGGCTACATGCATTTACTATGGCAGTCTCGGTCCCAGTGCCATTAAAAAATCATCTCTTAAACCTTTGTCAAAAGATCTAGTAATATCATGATAAATTAAGAAAAATATGAGTTCACATCAATCATGCTTCTGTTAAATATCTGTGCCTAACTCAAAACTCCAGAAACTTCCCCTGCAAAGTAATCTCTACAAACATAATACCCTTGACATACGCGCATGGCTACATAGCTATGCGCTCTGTAGCCATCGCAACCGATCACTCTATATCAAAAACAGCCTATTATATTATTATACCCCCAAACCATTGCCTCCTGGATAGCTCCTAGTTTGGTTCCACCTATATTTAAGGTTGTGTGGGATGTAGTAAGCCACCCATGGCAAATAATTGAGCTGTGTTTAAGGTCTGACAGTTATTCAGGTTCACTCTGTTATGCAACTACTGTAAGCTGTGTGGACGTTTTGTGAGGCCTGGCTCACTTTACCGAAGGATTTTAAGCTGTACTTTGAATGAAAACTGCTATAGAGTTAGGGATGATGACAACACTGATGAGGATGATCAAACTGATGATGATGACACAATTATTATGACAGATGATGATGTTATGACAACGACAATGAGAAATCATACATTCCTTATGTTGATGTAAATTAGCAAAATGTATTTTTAAAATTTTGAATTTTACTTTTTTTATGTAAAATTACACAAGTTTGACATTTTCTAAGGAAAAGATAAAATGAAAAAGAAATACGTTGAAATGAACAAAAAATTACGTTTAGAAATAACTGTGAAATTGATTATAAAAAAACATGTTTTTGCAATATAAAAAATAATAGCATGTTTGGCTGTATAGGTTTGTGAATAACATTTCATGCCGGCTAGCTCACACCTTTTTCAATATTTTTTTGAGTTCTTAAATGGGAAAAACTTAATTTCTCGCTCAAGCCAGTGTCTTTTTCCCATTTTCCTCATTTCCAAGATTTTTTACTCGTAAGAAATAGTGTCATTATAGGTTTCCCGGCGATTCACACAATGTGCATATTTATTTGTTAAATATAAAAAAAAAACGGAAGTTAAAAAAAAAAATGTGTCAATTGTGTTTCCATTTACACGTGCAAAATAATGATGATTCAATTCCTTTAAAGGTATTCTGGTCGTTAAAAAACGGCATCGGTTTCCCGAATGTACACTCAATTCGTATATTGGTAATTCATATCGGAACGAATTTGAATGGGACATGGCCCAATCAAGTTTTCGTTAATTCTGTTCATCGCATTCGTCTCGATAAGCAATCGATTTCGCCGCATTGTTAAATATAGCGCCACCCTCACCCCCCCCGCCTTCAGCCCCCCATCTGTCACCGCTAACTGAACTAGGGCCTATATGACCACCGTTGTTTTCCCTATGTCTTCCTTTACCCGAGGCCGTGGTTTGAGCAAAACCCCTACTCCCGGGCCAAGTGCCAAGTCCAACCGTGCTCATGACTCGTCACCCACCCCCCCCCCCCCACCGAATGCACAACCTACCAACCACCTCCTTACACGAGCTACATTGTGGCGTTTACTGAACATCTCTTAAACACGACACTTTTTCGCCATTTTGTTCAGCACACTTACACTTTTTCCCACCTATAGCCGACGCCCTTCAACCATATTCGTTTTGCGGGAGTTTTCTTTCAACAGCCCCTTTTTTAGCCATTGTTCAGTTTTTCCCGTTTTTTTCATTTTTTTTAGTTTTTCCCTTCTTAGCCCCGCGGCTTGCGCCGCAGGCCTATATCGTTACTACCCTAGAAAAATCCTCTTTTCTACTCTGTACGGAAGCACCTCAATACTAGATTCCCGTTTCTTCCGTCTATAGGACAATTCGTAACATGGTAACTCTAGTAAAACTACTCCCACCGTTGCCGACAATCCCCAAACGAAAAATACGCCCAGAATGTCGCGGGGTGAGACTTAAAAATATGCCAACATAGGTAGCTACTTGTAAGCCATACATACCATACTACATAGTACAGACTACATACATAAAGACACACAGCCCGACATACCTACCCCCACAAATACCTACTACATACAGACATACATACATACAGACATAATGACACAGACACATACAGATCCGACTACATGGCCTACATTATATGATTTGATTATTGGTTGCCGCTTTTGTAATTTTAAATGATCTCAAAGAAAAAAGAATATTCATTTAGTCAATGTAAACCAATGAACATTGATTTCCGGTAATCGATTGCAGAAAAACCCCATGAAATCGGCCGTGCATATATATCAAACCGGAAAGACTAATAATTATTATGAATCTCATTAATTAATTCGATGACATTCGCTGTTGAATAAGAAACAACGAATTGAATGTTAGGTTCTTGTGAAATGAAACGGGGATATACCTCATTCCAAAATAAAAAAAAAAAAGCGCGAATGGAATATATTTTACCAAAATCATGCACATTGTGCGAAATTAGTCGGGAAAACCTATAATAACAATGGTCCGCGACGAACTCAACTTGATTATTATATGAATACGAAATACGCGCGGGCTCGCCGACAATAATCTTTTAATGCGATTTCACTCAGCCAAAGGGCGACTTGACATCCAGGAGTGCAATGGGTTGGGTGTATAATAATATTATAGGGCGTTTTGATTTAGCGTGTACGGTGCGCATGGTATCAGAGCGCATAGCTCTGTAGGCCCTGGCGCGTCTGTTCAGGTATGGTTTGATAGAGATACTGTTGCAGGGGAAGTTTCATGAGTTTTAGTATGCACAGGTAATTTAACAGAAGCATGATTGATGTGAACTTCATATTTTTTCTTAATTTATCATGGATAGTACAAGATCTTTTGAACAAAGGTTTACGAGATGATTTTTTAATGTCACTGGGACCGAGACTGCCATAGTAAATTCATGTAGCGTTTCACAAATACGTTGACATCCCCAATGCCCAAATCGAGCAGATCGTGTCCGACCCTCCCTGTACAGAACCAATGTATTAGTCTCAAATCTTGATCGATTACGCTGTCACAACAGAGATACAGAATGCTGCGGCGTTTCGCCGTATGTCGTTATAAACGGTAACGAGATGGAATAGTTTGGTGTCACGTTCAGGTACACGGTCAGTGTCAGGTATAAGATATCAGTGTGCTCTTCGGGGCGACCGATATATAAATTTTCGGGGGACTATGTTAAATCCGGGTCTGTAAATATGACCTTGCCCAAAGGCTATTATTTTTTTCCAAAGAAAACGTATATTAGTCTAACCGTACAAAATTTAACCTCTTCCCTACAGATTCAAAAACCGACGTACGATGACGAGAATCGGTTGTTTTTTTCCCAATGTAGGGATAAGACGTCATTTGTTACTGAATGGGTCCCCGAAGCAAAAATAATAAACCAATCAATGCCGTGACGTCATCAAATCATTAGTTTCCAAAAAAAAAATTTTGGGTGTTATTCCCATATAAATTTCCTTTAAGATTCAACATTGTATTATTGTTTCTTAATAAGTAATATTCAAGTGTCCCCGCATGAATGTGAAAAAGATGGGTCCATAAGTGTACAAACTGAAAACAAAGGTTCAGCGGCTAAATACCCCATTCCCGTGACTGAATGAGCAGACGGATCCCAGTGTTAGTTGTAGCAGGCTTACAGCCAGCTTGCCGCGGCTGCGGGGGTTATGGTCCAGTAGCGAATTGAAAGGGATCGCTCGATTCTGCGATAAAATCTAAATCCTTACAAAAAGTACAGGTCCGGTGTCCAACCGATGCAATATATTTTTTGCAAATTTAAAAAGATATGGAATATTTGTATTCTTTTTTAGGTTTAGATTATTCTTTTTCTAATTTTAATATTTTTCTGTAAGGTTGTATTTTTTTAATTTTTAAAATTTGTGTTTTGCATTTTTTAAAATTTTTACTTATTTTTTTCACTTTCATTTTTTGCGTTTTGTAAATTTCCTTTTCCCAATTTTGTTGTTTACGCAATTTTAATTTTAGCATTTTTGAAGTACGCCAAAGGGGTTAGGTTTTTCGAAGGAGCAACGGGAGAAGGGCGGGAAATCTAAGCGAAGGGTGGGGGGGCCGTGCCGCTAGCCCTCGATGGCGGCGGGGGACTGCATGAAGGGGGGCAGTTAGAAGCCCATTCGGCTAACGGGAGGGGGAGGGGTTGGGGGGGGGTGTAAAAAAAAAAAAAAAAAAAAAAAACCCCAAAAAAAAAAAAAAAAAACCAAAAAAAAAAAAAAAAAAAAAACCCTCCCAAAAAGGTAGAATGCGATGGTGCTGTAGAGATGAAATTCTATTCAAAAGTACTCCTAACATTTGGTGCTCTGTGTTGAAAACGTGTCTTGCCTGCCTGTTCTAAGCGTGAAGGGTCAGCGATACCCGACTGTGTGGGTGGTAGTGCTGCACGCAAATATGAGGGGCTGCCAGGGTCAGTGTTCCCACACAGTGTGAAAGGGGGGCTGTGCATGCCTATTAAATGGGGAGTACTTTCCATTGATTTAGTGGGTGATATATTGATGGTACATTTTCTTTTATTTCTTCTGCCAGGCAGAAGATTAATCTGAATTGACCAAAACCCTCATGCAGTGTTCTCAGTTCGTATTGGTGTATACAGCCATCCATGGTTACACTTCTCAGTGCTACTGATATTGGCTGTTGAGATCAAGAGTCTCATATTCCATGCATGGCCATGGTCAGTGATATACATGCCCTACTTGCAACACTAGTGATAGTGACATCCTTCTTGCACTAAATGAGGGACTAGTCCTAATCTAAAGGTAGCTATGTAAACAGTTTTTCTGATGGTTGGGTCAGATTGAAAATTTGCTTGACAAATTAAACTGTAGACTGGACTTCTATAGCAATTATATCCACAATAATACTGCCAAGGTATAATATACAATGGTGGTACAGATTACATGTTTGTATGTCTATGTAACATTGATAGCATGTGAAACTATTTCATAAGCAGACTAATATTATGTGTGGTAAACGGCACCAACTTTGTTGACAGCAAGGTGACAGATATTACTACAAATTGTGATTTGGCCTTTTCACTAGATAAGAAGTTCCTTAAAAGGGAAGTATGGGACCTGAAGTTGGTGTGTCCATGCATGCAATTTATACTCAAAATATATACCAGATGTATCCGGAAAAAGTAACATGAAAAGGAAGTTTGTTTCCCCAATAAAGGTGATTCATTATGATTGATGCCTTGCATAGTAGTCATTACAATATAGTGTTACAAAACTCAATTTGTTGTTCATCACAAATTGTGCACTAAATGCAGAAGTGGCCTTTTTAAGATCGGCTTGTTTCAATTTGGATCAGCATTATAATAATGATAATAAAAAATAGTCAGGCTAAAACTGAGCTAGGTATCACTGGAAGGGAAAGTGTATCTATGTGTTTATAGATCATAATTTTAGAGGATAAGATTATGTTATTGTTAGGTAAAAAGCCAGAATCCTGAACGACCCACTCTTGGGGGGGGGGGTTATTTCGGGGGGGGTCAAAAATAAGAAAAACTATTATGGTACATATGACGACAAATAAAACACTGACGGATCGTGAGCTAAGATCCAAAGCTTATTCATGTATTGTATAATGTTACTTGAGTCTGTAGTAATGATACGGGGGTAAATAAGTTGTGGGGCGTCACTAATTGACCCCCTTATAAGAAATCACATGCAAAATTGTTAAAATTATACCAAAAGACCACAATTAGGATAATTTTTAAATCTAAAAAGTAGTTGGGAGGATAGTAGAGTTCATCGTGGATGATGGTAGTCTTCTGGTGAGGTGGCAAAATGCATTATGTTGGGGTGGCAAACCATGTGGGGGGGGGGGACTTCAATATGCGGACTTATAATGTGGCTACCAGAAGGCACGAAAAATAGCTTTCAGTGTGGGATATTTTAAATATAAAGAGGGTATTGAAGCTTGTGGCGACTATTATGAAAAAGGGCGCAGTGTTTGCAGATGAAGTTGAATGGGGGTCATTACGGTGTCGTTGATGTCAAAATGGGGTCAAGGACAGGCAGGTGAATTTCCACAAGATATCGCCAAACCCTCCCCCTCCCACACCCACCCCCAGGATACCCTATTATCATATATTTGGTGCAAACTTCCATTAACTGAACAATTGAAAATGTCTAGTTATAGTTATTGTTGGTGTGGGTGTGGGGGGGAAGATTTGGGAATCATATGACAAATACGATCAAACTAACCCTGTAGTAACCTAGGAATCTAGTTTATTTATGTATACTTGAGGGAGTCATATCTGACAGTGAATTATGTGTGGAGGGGGGGGGATAAATGCCCAACCCTAGTGTGAAAATACATCAGAAAAATTACTTAAAAACCATGCAATAACTACTATAATTACTGTTGGCTTTTATGTAATTTAATCATGGAAAACGAAGTATTACAAAGGTGATAATCAAAATTAATTAATTTACGGCAGGATATAGGGTTGGTTCAGGAGTTAAAGGGGTTTAGTGGTCCTTTTACAATACAAAATTTGATTTCAGTAATAATAATAAAATTAAAAAAAAAAAAATTTAGATATAAAAAATGACATATTTAGGGTATAAAAATAATAATTGTCATAGATTTAAGAGTGATGGAATAGGATATATAAGACAACACCGGGGGGGCACTCACCTATGAAAGGGAAATGGGGGTAAGGCTCGCGCTTCCAAACCCTGGGCCTCGGGACAGAGGACTGAAAAAATAGGGGCGGTTTGGGTGAGAGACAGCCAAATTGCCCTCCAAAATAGGGGCTTTCAGGAGTGACAAACATTGGCCAAACTTTTCAATAAAATAAGGGGTCTTTGGTGAGATTTTTGCGAAATGTTCAAAAAATGAAGTTTTTGGGTGAAAATTTTCAAAATGTTTCAAATTAGGGTCTTTGGGTGACAGTGGTAAAATTTTCACAAAATATGGGTCTTTGGGTGAGGATTTTAAAAAAAAATATGGGTTATTTGGATGACAACACGATCTGAAAAGGGGGGTCTTAAAGCCTTACATACGCGTGGCTCCCGTGGGAGTGCCCCCCCCCCCAGCGGAAGAAACAGCAGCACAATCAAATGAGAAATTATGTGAGGCCAATAGTGGTGAACAGAGATGGGACAGAGATTCCATAGTCTGGGCCGCATTGCTGTAGCCCCTGTCACCATGAACTTTTGATAAGAAGGACACCCCTTTCCCCCCCCCCCCTACCATATCCCCCCCCCTTACCTACACACACTATTCCCTTGAAACCCCACTTCCAAACCCCCTATAGCCACCCATTCTCAAACCCCAAATCTATTTTCCTCTATAACGCAACCTGCTTACAAACCTCACATCATTTCCCCCACACTAGTACCCGCCCCAGGAACCTCCCTCTCCACAACTTCCCACATCCCCCTCAGCTACCCCCGCCCTACTTGTCTCCTCTTTGAACCCTCCCTCTCCCCGCCGTACACTAACCCCCAATCTCCTCTCTTAACCTCCCCATCCCCCACTTACAACTTAAACACCCCATCTCCCAATCTAACTCGATTAACTCCCCCCTCCCCTCACTCCCCTTTATCCAGGGCCCCACCTAACAACCCCCTCACCCTACTAGAAACCCCCCACCAGACCCCAGTAGTGCGCCACCACACACCGACCCTCTTCTACCCTCCCCACTACATCAACCCACCTAATCCTCATCACCGATATATTCTCTTCGCCCTTAATTTCTGTCGTGCTCCTCCAATTCTTTCCTTTTGCTTTCAGTTACGAGCATTATATTCATCACTAATAACACTTCGTCCATTGAATTAACAAATAGATAATAAAGCAACAGTATTTGGGGTGTTGTGTTTTATTACGGTGTCTTTTAAGAGGGCGTGGTCATTTCCCCATACAGCTTATATGAATCACAGTCATATCCTTACGAAATCAAGTATCCTTAAATACTAAAGAAGGCTAGATTCTTTGAACCCGTTTTACAGGGTTAGTAGAGGTGATTGATCTTATGTGTTTTGTCTTATAGTATATACAGTATTTTTCTTAATTTCTCATGAAACGGTTTGGTTATCCACATGAAGCAGTGGAGTATGTTAAAAAATATAGACGATTCAATTGTTTATTTAAAATGGTACTGTTTGCAACCTTAATGATAATTGAGAAATGATGTACCATGCAGCATTATTTTGAGATAACCCTGGTGGTGGTGGTGGGGAGAGCACTGCCGATATTTTTGGCATATCAAATGCCTCTACTTGAACCCATTGGACATCAAAACTGACACCAAGACCCCCCCCAATAGCTTCAATCTACTAACAATGACGGCTTTCTCTCAGCAATATCAAACATAAAAGCTTCATGACAATGTATTTATGAAAAATCCCACACCCCGAGGCGGAAAGCTATTTTCAACCACTGGTGGGACATAATTATAGACAATTTATATCCAAGTGCCCTCCCACCCCCCCATGGGTTGCCACCCCAAATACTGCATTCCCCTTGTGCCACCTCACGATCACAGACGAACTATATCTATCACTGAAACTATGAAAATTCTTATGGTCACTACACAAGCAGTTATTTTAGTTTTATTATTTGACCAACATGTATAGTCTTTTTGCCCCCCCACCCCTGGAAATATTTATTGGGGAGTGCGTTGAGGAAATCGGTTTTTACCTAACATATTCTCATAAATTCCGATCTAAGAAAAAACCACATGGAGATAAACTTTCCTTCCACACTGAAAGCTATTTTGTACCATAGGGTATAGGCACATTAGGCGCATTTGAGTGCACCCCAACACCGCACATGGTTTTGCCACCCACCATACTGCATTTGCCACCTCAGATAGACCGCACGGCTATGATTCTATCTCTCCTTGAAACTACGTACTAAATTAATGACTCAATGTGGTATTTTTGTATATTTGTAAGCAAATTTTCAGTGGATTTCTTAATAAGGGTGGGTCATTTAGTGACCCCCTACAATTATTTACCTTGTATCATTATAATCACGTGACATTATGATTAAATAAACTTAATGAGTTGTTACTATCAATCTAGTTTGATCATAATTTAACAAATCTCCCCTCTTCTTTCACTAATTAGACCTATCCCGACAACTACGAGAAAACTCAATGACTGAGGCTAGAAAATGCACTAAGTCAGAAAGTAGCGATGACGTAATCATACCAAGATCATATGGGCACGAAATCGCTGACTGGGCCAGCGACTCAGCTCGTGTGGCCTGGCAGCCCTGCTATGGAACTGGTGCGCCAGAGCCCCGGATTCGATCCGCCACGATGTCCAATATTCTTCAGCTCTATCCCTGTACCCTCCCTTCTCTATAGAACCAAAGGCTGTTCGGGCTAAAAGTTTGATGCAACCATTCCCTTTCAAAGCTTTCAATAGAATGAGATTGCTTTTACCTGCATGGGGGCATTTGTCGCCATTGTGCATGAACTGGTAACAAGTCTAAGTCACAAAACTATATAACTTCTAGCTCTTCCTACATTTATTGTCTATAGAAATTTTCTGGGCCTTTTTGACCTTTCATGGTCATTGTTCTTAAATGGAATGTAGGACGAAGTTTTATGAGAATACTATCTGTAGCTTAGAGTTTTCTTACACACCCATATAATTATTATGACCTTCTAAATAGGGTTTTGCGTGTGAGAGCTTTAACAACATGATATGCATGCGGGGTGTTATTACGTCCATCGCAAATGCGGTAGCCAACTAAGATTCTTGCCCACAAAAAAACTAAGGAGATAAGGCCATATAGGAAGGGAAACCACCAGACTTAGCTTGGTTCGCAACTTAAAAGTTGCTCATTGCGAAAAATGAAAAACATGGTTAAATAAAAAATGCTCGAAATAAAAATTGGTAAACAACAAAATATGGGAAAGAAAAGAAATACAAAAACGCATAAATAAAACATAGAGAAAATATTTTAGATATGTAAAAAAAAAATGCAAACAAACCAAATTATTAAAAAAATTAAAAAAAAAATACAAAATTACAAAAAGCATGAAATAAGAAAAAAAATCTCTAAAAAATAAAATGAATAAAATATTCTAATTTTTCAGAAATTACAAAAAAATATAGTGGCATCGTGGGACACCCGTTATACAGGACTCCTTATTGAGAAAGAATGGAGTTTCGCATTATATACGGTAATAATTCCTAACATCAGCTGTATCGATTGTAAATCATCTTGTAAGTAGATTTAACTTTTTTGGAATGAATGAAAGACTCTATTAGGTAAAGAAATTCTAGCTCTGCAGACTTAGGTTGGGGCTTCACGCATGGGGAAAGACGGGGCTTCATAGGAGCACAAAACGAAACCACCACCCCATACACGATGTAGTCATATGCGCACGATGAGGCACGAAACTATCTGATCATGTGGAAGATAAGAAGATAAGAAGGAAGCACACCGACGCTCCACCACCGATCACATCTGTGTCTCATTCTCCCGCAAAAAGGAAGGGAGTCCAACAGCGACCCTTGATGTAATCCATTTGCCGCAATCGATGATCGGCGAGCATCCTTACTGGGAATGATTGAAACTATGTACGAACAGTAAAAACAGGTTCGGGTGTCGCCGGTGTGTATTTGTTGCTGTGTTCGTTAAATACGCAGTGTTTGTAAATCGTTAGGCGTTCAGCTTTCGTGCCCAAGACTGCCAGTGTGAGAAGGAAAGGTGAAACGTTTGGACATAGTTTGCAAAGTGTTGAACGGGGGGTATTTTTTGCGAAATTGAAGTTTATCTGCTCGAACAACTTTTTGGGACACCTGGTAGGCGACCACATAATATTAAAATCAAAATATCATCATATAACGGGTAGGTTGGGTTAGAAAGTTCGGACAGATTATTTTTGACAGAATTTAATCGGCGGGTGAAGAGGTGTAAACTTAGGGTAAGTGTTTTGAAAACACAACAGGTTATCAAGTTTCCCACTGGAATCATGTTCATTTATCGCACAAGGAATAAGAAGCAACGGATAGTTCAGCTAAGGGTCAATGGTTTCGTAAATGAGACTAAAATGCAAAAGGTTAAACATTGAAGTGAGAAAAATACCGCATTTGTTACTTCTCCCCTGACTCACTTCCTGTTCTTCGCCTTCCTTGCCCCGCCTTAAATATACCAACCACCAGGATTTTGGTGTGGTTTGTGTTTTTTTAATTTTCCGGTGTATTTTTAAGAGGGGTGTCTTTACCCCCATACAGCGTTACTATGAATTCCCTTCATATCATTACAAATAAGTATGCTTAAATACCTAAATAAGCTAAATTCTTTGGTTTTTACGGGTTATAGCTTAGTTTTGATCTTATTTTGTTTTGGTCTTCAATAGGTTATTATACACAGTATTTTTCTCTTAATTCTCCTCATGAACGGTTTTTGTTATCACATGAAGCAGTGGAGTATGTTACAAAGAATAACTAGACGTTTTCAATTGTTTATCTAAAATGGTAATGTTTTGCAACGCCTTAATGATAATGAGAACTGATGTACCATGTCATCATATATTTTGCTACCCTTTGGTTTTGTGGGGAGAGCACTTCCATATTTTTTGGATATCAAAGCCTCTCCTTGAACCCCATTTTGACATCAAACTGACACCCAATAACCCCCCCCCCCAATCGCTTCAATCTACCACCAGACCTCTTTTCTCTCCAATATTCAACATAAAACTTTCATGACCACTTTATTTATAAAAAGCCCACACCCCGAGGCGAAAGCTAGTTCATACCACCTTGTAGGCACATACTTATGGAGGGACAAATTTATAGTCAAGTTGCCCTCCCCCCCCCCATGGGTTTTCCACCCCAAAATACTGTATTTTACCCTCTGCCACCTCACCAATCCAACCGACGAAACTATACTATCCTTTAACACTACTAATTCAATGTGTACATCCTACACAGCCATAATATTTATGGGTGTTTCAATTTGTACCATACATGTATAGTATTTTTGGCCCCCCCCCCCCCCCCCGAAACTATTTATTGGGAGTTCGTTGAGGAATTGGCTGTTTACCTAACAATTCCTAAAAAAAAAAAAAAAAAAAAAAAAAACAAAAAAACATAAAATTCCGATCTAGAAAAACCACATGAGATAAACTTTCCTTCCAACTGAAAGCTATTTTGTACCATCAGGTATAGGCACATTAAGGTCCGATATTGAAGTGCACCCCCCCCCGCATGGTTTTGCCACCCCAACATACGCTTTTGGCCACCCATCGACCTCCACGGATGAATTCTACTATCCCGAAACTACTGTACAATTAATTACTTCCTAATTGTGGTATTTTTGTATATTTTAAGCAATTTTCAGTGTATGTCTTAATAAGGGGCATTTAGTGCCCCCCTACACCTTATTACCTGCGTATCATTTACTACATCACGTACATTATATTAAATACCTATGGTTTTACTATCAAATCCTAGTTCTGAGTCATTTTTAAAATCATCTCCCCTCTTCTTTCACTAATTAGCCCTATCCCGACCAAAACTCGATAAAACTCAATGAGCTGAGGCTATAAAATGCACTAAGATGCGACGACTTCATCGTACCAATACTCTATGGGCATAATATGCTGACTGGGCAGCGACTCAGCTTCCGTCGTGGCTTGCCCTCCCCTTGCTCATGGGATGGTGCGCCAGAGCCACCGGATTCGAATCCCCGCACATGTCCATCTTCTTCAGCTTCTATCCCTTACCCTTCCTTCCTCTCTAAAACCAAAAGGCTGTTTAGGCTAAAAGTTTTGTGTCAAACCTTCCCTTTCAAAGCTTTTCAATAGAATGAGATTGCCTTGTGCCTGCATGGGGCATTTGCCGCCATTGTGCAGACTGGTAACAAGTCTACGTCAAAAACATATAATTATAGCTCGCTCTGTCTATAGAAATTTTCTTGGCCTTTTTGCACTTTCAATGTCAATTGTTCTTAATGGAATGTAGGACGAATTTTTATGAGGATGCTATCTGTAGCTTAGAATTTTCTCTACACCCCAAGAAATTATTATGACCTCTATAAGTATTAGGGTTTCTTGAGTGCTGGCGCTTTAACAAAGTGATACACTGATGCCGGGTGTAATTACGTCCATCTCACTGCGCGGTAGCCCAACTAAGATCTTGCCCCAACTCATGAGATAGAGTGCCATAGGAACGGGAACCACCAGACTTCGCTTGGTTCCCATCACTTATAAAGTTGCTCATTGCGAAATTGAAAAATTGCGTAAATTAAAAAATGCTCGATATTAAAAATTGCGTAAACAACAAAATCGGGAAAAAACTTACAAAACGCAAAATGAAAATGTAGAAGAAAAATATTTTAGTAAATGTAGAAAAAAAAATGCAAAAAACACAAATTTATAAAAAATTAAAAAATACAAAATTACAAAAAAAAATGAGAAAATTACGAAAAAAATCTATAAAAATAAAAATGAATAAAAATATTCCATAATTTTTTAAAATTACAAAAAATTATATTTGGCATCGTTGGGACCCCGTATACAGGACTACATATATTGATAAAGTGGAGTTTCCGCATTATATACGGTAATAATTCCTAACATCAGCTGTATCGATTGTAAATATCTTGTAATAGATTTAACCTTTTCTTGGAACTGAATGAAATACTCTATTAGGTAAGAAATTCTAGCTCTGCAGACTAGGTTAGTGTCATTCACACTGGTGTAAGACGGTCTTCATAGGAGCACAACAACGAACCACCACCCATACCCGATTTAGTCAATGCCACGATTGAGCACGAAAACATCTGATCATGGAAGAAAGAGATAAGAATGATCACGACAGACTTCCCTCAACCGATTCTAAATCTGTTTATTCATTCTCCCGCACAAATGAAGGGATTCAACAGCGACCCTTTACGTATCCCCTCTGCCGCAATCGTGATCGGCGAGCAATCATTACTGGAGAATTTTTTAAACCTAGGTACGAACACGTAAAAACATGTTCCTGTGTCCTGCCGGTGTGTATTTGTTGTCTGTTTTCGTTAAATACGCAGTGCATTGTAACACGTTATGCGTTCAGCTTTGTGGCCCAAGACCTGCCCAGTGTGAGAAAAGAAAGGTGAAAGTTTGACTAAGTTTGAAAGTTTTGACCGGGGTGGTCTTTTTTTGAGAAATTGACGTTTATCTGCTTGCACAACTTTTTGGGACACCCTTGTATGGACCACATAATATAAAATCAAACTATCATCATATACCGGGTAGGTTGGGTTAGAAAGTTCGGACAGATTATTTTTTGACAGAATTTTATAGGCCGGGTGACTATGTGTAAACTAATAGGTTACGAGTTGTTTTGAACACAAAGGGTATCAAGTTTCCACTCGAATCATGTCATTTATAGAACAAGGAATAAGAAGAAAAGGATAGTTAAGCTAAGGGTCAAATGTTTTCGTAAATGAGAACTAAAAATGCAAAAGGTTAAAAATTGAAGTGAGAAAATACCATAATGAAAACGCTACTTTCGTTCAGAATTTATTGTTCACTTGTCTTACCTTGATTTTCTTTGCTTTTCTCTTCGTAGAACTAGCGTGCTTCTCTTGGATTTTATTGACTGCTTCTATAAGTAATGGTTTCACTGTCGTAGTTTTTTTAGGTGAAATTGGTTCTACTTGGATAGACACGCTTTCTTGTTCCTCAAAATCTGATGGACTGTTTTCCTCGGTTGCCTGATGATATAGTTCTTCGAAAAAAAACCATCCTGTTTTTAGACAGCAATCTTTGTTAGGCTTAGTTACCGCAACTATCTTGCTTTCCTTTGCTGTATCATCGATGTGCTTCGGGAGCTCTGAACAGAGTATAAAACTGTCTTCCTGTTCACGACAATTCACGATCTAGAATATTAAATTAAAGGATTTGTTAAATATTTTTAAAAAAAAAAAACTTCTAATTTAAAAAAAATCATGTCTTTTCATTCGTAATATTAAAGTATGTGGGGAATTGTGCGCAATCCGACACTTTTCGTATAAATTATGCAAATGAGAGATCCAATATGGCCGCCAACGTTTGTCATTTTGAAGAAATTTCGATGCGCTCTCCTGACCAAAGTGTACCACCTATCAATATAAAACTTGGTATTTAGGAAAATTACACAATTTTCCTTGTACTGACATTTTTATTGTTTTCATTTATGAAAAGGTTTTGATTACTATGAAAAACATGAAAATTACTAGCATTAAACATTAATGAGCTGCAAAATCATGGAAATCCAAAAAAAAATGTCAGTACAAGCAGAATGAGGGCGAAGGCGAGGGCGAGGTGGCCGAGCGGTCTAAGGCGCTGAACCGTCGGCAGAGTATAAGATCGATCGAGCGGCCCTGGTTCGAGCCCCGCAAGAGTCGGGTTTCTTGTTCATACTCAAATAGTTCCTATAAGGTCGGAAATTGCATAATTGCACAGTAGTGTGACTATGGAATTTCTCCTCGCTCCCATCCATTGCGTAAAATGTGCAGATGTATGCAATGGGTGCCCGGCGCCTCATGGTTGGGAGAGTCATGTAAAGCTGTTGGTCCCGTGTATCAGGGGAGTCATTCCTGAACACGTAAAAAGTTGCAGACCTTATCGAAAAGAGTAGGGGACCATCCCGGGTCTGTTACCTGCACTCATCACTCTAGGTACCAGGTCCCTTCCAACCCGCACTAGGCCAGCGTGAAAGGGTAGGCCGAAATCCAGCATGGAAACATGTTGAGGCTTTCGTCCAACAGTGGACAGACAAAAAGGCTGATGATGACAAGCAGAATCATCTCATTAACAACTCTGCCAAATGTTTTTTTTTATTTGAAGGGGAAAAAATGGAGTTAGAACAAAGTGTTTCTATTTTTTGTTTCTGTGAGTTTTTGCAAAATATCCATAACTAAGGTCTAAATGCATTGCTAAGGAAATAAACATCATTAAAATATGGCATTTATAATTTTTGAATTTTTCATACTTGAAAATACTAAAACCTGCACAAATCAGAAAATTGAATTCTTTAAGGAAAACATTTTTGATTAGTAGTAACCCTAAAGCAAGTTTCATCTGTGAAAATTTTTTAAAGAAGCTGATTTCAACTGATTTTGGTAGCTATGGATGTCAACATGTACCAAAGTAGGGGGGAAACAAGGTCAAGTCCCATTGAATGCAATGGATGTTGACCTTTAGTGCCCCCTACATTGGGAACTAAGCATTTAAGACAGTCAAAACTATTCCTTATTTTAATCCTATGAGCTCCATCAATAATTGGCACCATTTTTTATCCAAATCGTAATTTTAAAATTTGACCCCTGTACAACTGAAAGTTACCTTTTTATTGATTTTTACTGTTTTTAGCCTATAACTCCAAAACTTTCGGCCGTAGATAGTACAAACTATACCTTTTTGGAATCATTATGATTAAACTATTAACTGGGTATTCTTTTCAACATGATTGGGTCAATTTCAAAATTTGACCCCTGTTATTGACCTTTGAATCCCGAAAAAACAATTTTCCCACCCCCTACGATAACTCACCTTTTTGGTAAATGTTGACACCTTTACCTACCAAAATCAGAGAGACCTGCCATATCGAGAGACTTGTTTCAGAGTGACTTAAAAGGTCAAATGTCATCTAGAGGTCAATTTGCATAGCAATGCTCTTTGACTACCACATTTGGTCAAATCAACCGCTGACCTGAGCACGGAACAAATCGAAGGTCAAAGGTCATGTAGAAGTCATCCAGCTTGGCAGGAAAGCCAGGTGACCGCCTAGTTGGAGTTATAAAGGCTCTTTTTAATATCTGAAAGGCTTCGCCGACGTGTCAATTTTTGTTTTCATTCAAATTCATATCCTTCTGTTGCACGGTGCAGGGGCCTAGTAGGCCTACCTATTGATGACCTCAAAGCCCTCAATGAATGGTGCGAGCCCTGGAAAACTATGTACATCTGCCTGTGCCAGATGAATTGGCCAGTGCTTGATGGCTTTGATTTTGACGTCAAATCTGTATGTATTCCCTTTTTACTAGGTATTCCATTTCTGAGGAGGAATTTGCGAACGCTGGACACTGTACTCAACAAAACTTTTCATTGGCTAAAATGCTTACTGCTATTACAGTATCTCCTTGGTTTTACAGCTATAGTGATAAATGGAAGCCTCATGGAAGAACAGAGGATATGTTATAATATCCACAAAGCAAAAGAAAAAAATAAAAACAAACAAAACGACCTATTTCAATTTCCCAGATAATTATTGAATAGCATCATCAGAGTTGTGTGAAACTTACATGTTTCATCAATGCAGAAACTTCTTCCAGAATTTTCTCCCTTAGTAACACTGAGGCTCTTTGTTCCTGAAAGCAAACAGAAATGATTCACATGATGATGTTTTACCTTGGTTACAAGCAGTACTGCGTAACTGACAATTGAGAATGGTCAATTTGGGCAATTTGTTTTGCTTACACACTTGCACACGCACGCACGCACGCGCACACACACACACACACACCACAGACACAGGGCTGACATCCCAGGACCCAGAACCAGTCAAAGTTAAAGTGTAGTGGGTGGGGTGGAAAAGCCCTGCATGAGGGTAGGTACGAGAGGGGTTCCCCGGCCTCCCGCGTGAAGTACGGAAGCCTCACAATATTCGGTTGCAGGACTTTTTTCTCATGCAAAGCGCACGCACACAACCCCTTTGAAAGTTGCATGTTGCGTAAAAACACTATCAGTGATCTACCCCCATTGAGTCAAAATATTTGAAATTGCAGGAATAGCTTAAAAAGTGAAGGATAAGTCTGCAGAAGTCTCAAAAGTGATTTTTTTCCAACCGAAGAATTAACAGAAGACTAAACGGCAGTATTCAAAGACATGAATTTCCATTCAATTGCGTGTTGTAGTAAATGTCCGTACGGACAACAATGACTGAAATATCCGATTGTGCCCTATTAGGTTGCTTCTGGTCTTATCATTTGCAGGGCATGTTAGGATACAGTCCTGTGCTTGTTACAGACATCCAAAAATCTGATTTTCAATTATTATTTTCGATTTTCTGATTTAGCAAATCACTGATTGTGCCTAGACAGGCTATGTCTTTACAGTGCTATGTTTGTGTGACTTGTATTGTTTACAAACTTATCATGTGTATCTTTGTTCTCTCTTTTGTCTCTAGTCACATTTGTAGGAAAAAATACATCGGTCCTCAGACCGCTTGTGTCGCCTGCCGTCGCGGTTTGTGAATGATAGGCCTCACATGACCTTTGACCTTGATATGTGACCTTTGACCTCATAAACAAATGAGGGTTTGCATGTAAACTCTATAAACCAAGGTTGGTTCCAATTTAACTTCAACTTTTCAAATGAGGTCAATTTTACATTTTCATCTTACAACTTGACCTCACATGACCTTTGAACTTGGCGTGTGACTTTTGACCTCATCAACAAATGAGGGATCCCATGTTGCACCCATGACTCAAGTTTGATTCCAATTGAACTTCAACTTTTCAAATGAGGTCAATTTTACATTTTCATCTTACAACTTGACCTCACATGACCTTTGACCTTGGTATGTGACATTTGACCTCATCAACAAATGGGGGATGCCACGTTGCACCTGTGATCCAAGTTTGGTTTAAATCCATTAAGTATGTGGATTACAGGCAAATGTTAACCCTTTTTAACAATAACAGACAGACAACAACAACAACAGACATCAAAAGTGGACAAAGTGATCCCTACGAGTGTCTTCCTGCCATAAGGCAGGCGACACAAAAATCATGGGATTTAATGGAATCTGGCTAAAGTGACTCAAATGACCACTAGATCAAACTGATCCAAAATATGGATACACTATATGCGCTGACCATAGGCGATGCATGAGCATAACTGTCGTAATTAGCATGTCTTATTTGTGGGAGAGGAAGTTCATGGCCAAAATGACCCCTAGATCACCACCGATCCAACATTTGTGGCGAATCAGCGCATTTGCATAGGTATTATGATAAGGGCGATTTATTTCTAGAAGATGGATGATTTCAAAGATTTTCCTAAGATTTTGGCCAAAATGACCTAAGTCGCCAAATTGGGCGAGGAATCTGACAACCATGTAAACGCCCTTAACATTAGTTTTCATTTGATGTAGGTGTCTTCCTCGTTCGAGCTCAAATGAGCGGAAAATCTTGAAACCATGAAAAAGCATTTACAATTAGCTTTTATTTGAGCCATGTCTCATCACATATCCTCAAAAAATTAACCCAACTCATCTGATAGCTAGATGGAAACTAACTGGCGATTCAATTCCAGAATGTTTTGCAGATTAGCTAGGGCATTCTGAAACCCGGGCTGAAACCAAATGACTAGAAGGGGTGGTAACAACCCACCACCCCCCCCCCCCCCCTTCGGTAGACGAGTGTTTAATAACTGAACTGGGATATGATAGTGTTTTTAATTATGAATTTAATTTTAAAAGACCTACTGATCAGAATCGCACTCTTCTTGGACTATTCAATTTAGGCAAAGCCACAAAGTAACCATATCCTAAGAAGTAGTGAAATATCCAGTCCTACCTCAGTTGTTTTGCTTGCAGGTCCCTTTGACTGAATTTCGGTAAAATGTCCTCCATCGTTGTGTGTCACATCTACAGGGATGATGACATTCTCCGCAGCTATTTTGCTATTGTCAACGGTATTTCCTGTTTCCATAGTTTCACCCTGGGTATCATGCGTGCCACATGTTTGTAGTACATCTTCAAGGAAGATTGTCGAGAATGCAACTTTGGAAGAAAAGGCATTTTCTTTCAAGAAAATGGCATTTACGTCGCTTTCAAAAAAGTCTGGGCATAGAGTGAATTCTTCGATTTCCAGTCGTTTATCATCCAATATCTACCAAAAGAATTAAAAAAAAATTGTTTAGTAAGGAGGTTACATTATAGTTGCAACCTTGCGGGCATTTAGTCCAAACGTTAAGACTCGTCTGGAGCAAAATCGTGCACTTTGTGATAGATATATATTGGTACACACTTAATATGGACCGCAACCAATTATTTCAAAACGGGACCCCAGCTAGATTTGACCTGTGGCGGCCCTGGTGGCTTTTTTTTTTCAAAATGACTGCCAATTACATTTTCAATATCTCCTATTTCGGTCAATAACACTGATTTTTGTGTCTATACCCATGTTTTGAATGCCAAGGTATTCAAATATGACATATTTTTAATATATTCTGTCAGGTATTTGTTTTCCAATATGGCAGCCAATTTGCACTAAAATTGACATTTTTTTTATACCTATATGATATTGACTAGATTTTTTGTGTGGTTTTGTGTCTATACTTATGTTTTAGGATTAAGAAATCCAAATATGAGATACATTTTGAAATACCTTGTGTCAGTCCTTGTGGTTTTTCATATGGCAGTCATTTTGAGTTAAAATCATAATTCCATTTACTTAAAGGGAATAGTCTATTAACTTTTGTGATGTTATTAACACATCTGTTAGATAATCGCATTATTTATACTTAACACGATCCCTGTAATTGGTAAATTATATTAAAAGCCCCCATTTTCAAATAAAGTGTGAACATCCGATCCAAATCAATAACCTCAAAACAGCTCAGTTTTAATCTCTAACTAATGCTTTTACATATGGGAAATGATAGGTTCCCCGAAAAGTGTTATATTATGTTGTTTAATTTGGATGAAAGAGGATCAACAACCTGGGTCACGCACGTTAAAAAGATCCTCCTAACATATGGCTTTGGCCATGCATGGGATAATCAGGATGTTGAAAATGAAGTTCTTTTATGGATATTCTGAAACAGACTAATGAGTCTATGTATCTAAAAAAATTGGCACTCTGATGTTTTGTCTCTTGATAAATTAAGAACGTATTGCACTTTTAAGACTTTATTGACCCCTGAAAAATATCTGTATGTTATAAGAAACTCATCTCATAGGCGTTTTCTAGCCAAGATAAGATGTTCAAGTCATGTTCTCAAGATTGAAATAGGCAGAAGACTGAGATTGAATGTGGAGGACCGTGTGAAAGTAATCATAGTCCAGCAGGTATCATAGTCCGGGCTCCATATCCGACAACGGAATAAAGCATGAAACTAATGTTGCGTGAAGAGTCAACTGAATCGATTGCCCTATTGTTCACCATTGTTCCCGGACTGTGAGCCCGGTGGACCATCCTCCTGCCACACCTGCTTTGTGACCTGTGTAGAGGTGGAAATATTGAAGACGAATACCATTTTGTCTTGGTTTGTGATTTTTTGACGACATTCGCCAAAAATATTTACCCAGGAAATACAAATCCGATCCTTGTCCTCCAAAGTTTATATCTCTGATAGTTCCGATAAAACAACTGATATAAGTGGTCTCTCGTTGTTTGTTTTTCATGCAATGAAAATCCGTGAAACAATTGAAAATTCATCTCTGAATAAGACATAGTATTCAAATTTTAATATCAACTAGAATTTTCGCTCGTTCGTGGCTTTCGCGCTCACTATATTCAAGAATATTAAACTGTGGCCGCTCAAAAAAATTAACCTATTTTAGTGAAACACGCCACCATACATCCACACACAACATATTATACACGCCCACAACGGATTGCCAAAGTGTCCTGACAGCCCTATGCTGGCCGGCCCACAATATACAGAAACGGAACGCAATTATTTTACCGTATGATAGTGAGGATATTGCAATACAACGATGGATTGTATTACCAAATAAGCTTGTATTTACGCCCCAAGAGGATTGAGTGGGATCGAACAGTGAATGATCTTCTTATCCATTAAATATACTATCGCAGGCGAGGAGGATATGCGGAGGAGACTGATTTCATCTCACATAAGCATTTTGTTGGCCAAGATCTTGATCCCTTATATGATCTACTGGCGTTTTAGTAGAAATCGCCACCATTCACACTACTGAAGATCATAATGGACTTTGAACAATAGACACTCTTCTATCTGTCTGCACCCTCTTATTTCAACATCTGACAAATCTGCCCTATAAAGATCAAGATAATTCTGATGTTTTAACTGTTTTTCCATTGTGCTGGCTACGAGATGGTTGAAACAGCGCCAGGAATTGTTTACGTCCGAGAGTGAGTATCTCCTACAGGAAAATAATATTGGTTAATTGCATCATTGTACAGAGTTATAGTAGCTACTGTCGATCGAGGAGCAAACCTACAAACACACATATACAGGTAACAATAGAGACCTTTGTAAAAGTTACAGTAGATTTGCTAATTAAGTAGCTAATATGACGGATTCAATCCCGCCGTCCATAGCGAAACTCGGACCTTTGGTGCCCTTACAAAACATTATTGTGTCTATGGTACAAAATTACTCTACAGAATCAGCTTACTGAAAACTTATGTATTCAGTCACAATGTAGGATTAGAAGTGTCAAAGGTAAGTATGTTCAAACAACAACGTTTAAATGAATGAAATAATTGACTGTGTTTTCATCATGCATACTCAATTGAAACATCCAGGATATCTTATATAGATGGCAATAAGGTAATTTTAGCTTAGGTACAAGTATATTACTATGGTATGAGTAATACTTTTTACCTGTGGCCATTTAAAATTATGTCCTCTCACCTCTCACGAGCTTGATGAATGGACAGACCTAAAATCTTTAATACCTCTGTGGGCCAAGTGACATTTGAACCCCAGAGAGGGACAAGTATATTTTCTGATTATCTCTCCTTTGGGCCTTTGGTGGATCTAGGGCCTGGCCAGATAATACCACAGAAATTTTTTGTGGTGTATAGCTCTAATAGTTGCTGCGTGATCAAATTAATTTTTGTCAATAGATGAACTGTTCAAGGCCAGATCAGAGTATTCGAAGAATTATTTTCGTTGTATTAAAATAGTCAACTCAAATTAGGGTGTCACGTACTTTGCTCAATCCCTAAATTAGGGCATGAATTGGATTCATCGTTTTGAGTGCCTAATAAACCTGACTATATAATCCGAAAATTGTATTTTAAAATATTGGCGATTATTTTATATGTGGCATCAATTTAATAAATATCTGTACATAGAGATAGCATGAAGTTGGAGGACATTGCTTAGGCTGGCAACAAGACGAGTTTCTTTAGAAAATTGCATTTTTTCAGCTATCTCTTGAGTCGGTTCTTAACAGGTATTTGAAGTATGGTGATCTGCGTGCCTGTGAACCTGAGATCGCCGTATATGAAATTATTAAAACAGACTATGGATATAGATCAGTCACTTCTCACCCCTAAATATATGAGGCCCTTAGTTGGCGAATTGCGTATAAATTCTACGTTTAATTTTGTTTAAATCACAGAAAATATACTTAATTTCCTCTGTTTTTTTTTTTGAAACATTTATTTCTCTTTGCTTAATAGCCGGAAATGTTTTCGACACAATATTAAGAACTGCTATTGACCATTTATATTACGAGATTTCCTTTTTTTTTCTTCTTGTCCAGATATGAATGTAGAGTAATAATTATTGTATTGATTTCACATTCCCCTTTTAAGGGAATGCACAGGTTTAATACATATTAACTATTTGAATACTGGCAGGCGGATATAGCCTGCCCCAAAGATTGCTATTGTTTGTATTGCGTCAATTTTGGCTTTTTCTTCATGGTTCATATATGTAGAAATTTTCCAAAATTAGTTATTTTTGTTGAGGCAGATTCAAAACAGCGTGTTTAAATGCATTTAATTGAGTCCAACAAGCCTAATTTCTTTTTTTAGAAGGCTTCCCAAATGATCAATATTTGCATTATTTGGAACCAATCGGGTGCCATGAATTTGGTTTTGTTTGTATTGTAATATTGTGTTGCATAATTAAAACGGATTTGCCCTGCGTGCAATGATGGTTAACATATTTGAATATAGGCTCTATACACACGATCTTGTACTTACACCGGACCGAAGTAGACGTACTCAGTAAAATTAATTGTTCAGACCATTCTGCACCGAAGTAAAACCAATTACTTAGCTATTTAGATAAAGATATCATGTTGTTCAAACAGGATTCGCTATACATATTTAGTGGACAATATAACTGTGTTTTTGAATTACTTCAAGACCGAAAAATCCCCTTCATCCCCGAAGTTAGTGTACACTTAGCGTGGCCCTTTACAAGTCTGTCAATCCGCGTATTTTCATCAGTATTTGGATTTTGGCCACGTAATTAAAATTCTGTTGTGTTTGGATATGCTCTCATTCAGTCAATGTTGATTTCTTTTGGGGTGGTAGGGCGACAAGATATTATATTGTTGTTGCCATCATTTTTGTGGTGTTTTTGTATATGTTATTTATTGTTCATTGTTATGTGTTTGTATTGTCTAAAATTTTATTTATATTGACAGACTTGCTTCTAATTTAAATATGCCAAAATACATGGCTCTTTTTGAATTCAAAATCACCGTGGACTTAAGCGGCATTTCATCCAAATAAAAATGAATATCGTACTATTCAATCAAGATATGCTCTATTAAAACTGCAGAGGGCTCTGATTAAGCCGAAACGAGGGAGTTTGTGGAATTATCTACAAAAGGAAAGCCTTCAATTTATGCCTGCAAACGATACATTGGGATCAAAAATGGAAAAATATGATAAGGGCCAGAGTGAGGGCTATAGCCTCGCCAGCTGGTGGTATAACAACTAATTCAAGAGGGGTAGCTGTTTTGATAAATAATAATGGTGATTTCAATTGAAAAATATTAGTGAGGGAGATTGATGGCGAAAACTGCGATTGCTACTTGATATATGCCATTTTGTCTATAGACACTACACTAGTTTGTCTTATGCCGTCCAAATAAACGAACGATCTGATTTCGGATACCCAGATAAAAATACTGTAGAAAAATTTTGATAACCCCCTGTATTATATTGACGGAGAAGATTTCAACTTGGTGCAAGATCAAAATTTGGATACCTAATATATTAAAACACGAATAATCCCAACAAAGCTTAGCCTCAAAGAAAGAGTTTGAGTATAATATGAAAGAAAGAAAATGAATTTTGCGATCCCTGGAGAGTTTTAAATCCCAAACACTATAAACTATTTACTGAGCGTAAAAGGAATCCAGGTTAAAACTAAAGCTAGGTTAGATTTCTTTCTAGGTTTTCCTCTCGAAATTTTAAAATTCATAGATCTAAGTATTGTTACTGCGCTATAGAACAGATCATCAATTACAGTAAGTGTTTTATGTAAGAGCAATATACAACGTGGTAAGGCCACTTGGGAAATTAAACAATGATCTGCTTGAAGATGAGAAATGTTTAAGTTTTTAAAGAAGCCTATTGTACATGTTAAAACGTTATTATACAATATTGACAACATGAAGAATTGATTCAATTGATTTAAAGTTCCAAATTGATGATCAACTTTTCTTTGAGGCTCTCTTACTACGAAATCTAGAAGGAAGATACATGAGCTTACTCTGCCAACACGACAAGAAAGAAATTAGACAAATCAAAAATAATTATTCACGTAGTATATTATGAAAACTTATATGAAGAGGCATTACTAAATGATGTCCAAATGCAGAAAATTTGAGCAATGAAGGAAAATTGAGGGGAACTTACCAGATGTACTGTAAATCATACAGGAAAAAAATAAAAATGTTTTTTTCATTAGATCAGAGCTACATGGATTGCAGAGGGCGAGAAATCAACAAAATACTTTCTAAAACTTGAAAAAAGAAATATGCTTGTAAATAAGCAGATCAATAAAATATGGAAACATGATGGGATCAGTAATCACATTCAGGGAGAAATTATGTATGAAAGAGGTTTGTGGTTTTTATAAGAATCTGTACACCAGAAAGGCCAACAGCAACACAAATAAACAATTAGAAGATTAACAATAATTCTACCTCAATAAAACTGCTCACAAACATCAATCCGAAAGCATTAGAGGGGAGGGGAAAATAACGAGAGAGGAATTACCAAGCGGCTTTAATAATATGGAAAAGCCAAATTAAAACTCCAGCGACCTGGTGGTTTACTGCCTGAGATGATACGTTTTTGAGTCGGAAATTTCTTGTTTTCTTCTTCGTCTTAAATGCCGGTTTTTTAAAAAAAAGGGTTCTTTATCACAACACAACAAATGTTTGCACATATTGTTCTTATTCCAAAGGGAGAGAAACCTCGACACCTAATTAAAAATTGGAGACTAATTTCCCTTTTAATGTTCTTACCAAAATTCGCATCAGCTGCATAGCTAACAGATTAAGATCAATCCTTCCAAATTAATTTTAGAAGACCAGACTGGTTGGTCCCAAAATAGATTTATGTGAAAATATAGATTAATTTTATGACATATTAAATTATACTGAGATTAATACATATCCTGGTATGCTGTACTGATCGATTTTGAAAAAGCTTTTGACACGGTATTCTCGCAAAAATTTATTCCAATACGTGAAGGCTTTTAATTTAGGAAGAGATAGATGTTAAATGGTCGTACACTTTATAAGAATGCAACGTCGCTGTAATTTTAATGGTGCCTTGTTTATTTCATCGTAACGCATTGTCGGGTAATATCTCAATGTGTTGTTGTTCAAATTTGTTGGGGTTGCCCAGACAAGGTGATCCACTTTCCCCCATACATTTTTGTGTTGTGTGCAGAGACACTAGCTACAATGATAGATGTTAATACAGAAGATAAATGGGATCCCGGGATTTCCGGTAAAGCATTAAAATGACATGCATTTTAAAATCTCTCAGTACGCTGACGATAGTACAACTTTAATTTTAGATGGATCTGGAAAAATCACTAGAAGTGCTGTACAAACTTTACCAAAGTTCAGATGATATCATGGACTTCTTAAATAAAGTGTGATAAAACTACAGCCTGTATGGATTGCGATAAATCCCCCCACAAAAATATAGAACCACTGCAATATGCAAAAGACTGAAATTAAATTGCCGATGGTTTTGATGGTACACTTTGAGACTTTAGGGATTCTTTTTAGATACAAACCTGAACAGATATGCCCACGATATTACTATAATAAGAGTCTCTAGAAGCGATGAGGGAAAACAAATGTCCCCGGGTCAAAAAGAACACCTAAGCAGTGTTGGGTAAGTAGTTGTGTGAAATCCCTCGTTTATAAAATTAATGTTATAAGCGCAGATGTTACCGAACCCAAGCAAGGAAATTTGTTAAACTTGAATGGACGATATTGCCGATTATCTGCAGAACGAAAGCCCCGGATAAATAAATAGGAGCAGTTTAGTTTTTACAGCATTACGAAAGATGGGGGTCTGTAAGAATGCCTAACGTGGAATGTGAAAATTTGCACATTGAATCATTGAAACGAATTGCGATCCGAGTGTACGCAGTTAGGAGTGTTATAAATGGGGGATCAAAATGGATAATATGCTTCCTTTATCTGCCAAATTTAAGATGTTGACGATCTTATTGTTTTGGGATAATCATTTTAATCATTAAAGTCGAGATAAAAAATAAGTTCTGGTTATTGTAAACACTCCACTCATGGGCTTCACTCATTAACCAGTGCATAAATAATAATGAACTTGGCGATTTTAATCGTATCGCTAAACAATATCTCTGGTGGAATGACAAAAAAAAGGTGGTGGAAATTCGTTAATTTTATAATCACTGCGAATCAAAGGGTGTCATATTCGTGAACGATTCTTGAAAGAAAGAAGATGAGTACTTGTATGTCAATGGAAGAATTGTAACTGTATACTCCCGTAAAAACCAACGATCTAGAATATAATGGCATTATACGATCATTTAAAACTTAACTTTCATTTATCTAATATAAAAATGTATTCATGGTAGAAACTCATACCGCCTTTTCAGCCAGGATCTCGTGTGAAGTTGTTATCTAAACAGAAAGGTTTTTGCAGGACCTTCTATGACCGCTTTGTTCCAGTCTCTAGAATTTATAAAGTGCATCCAACAAATGGACAAGTGCCCCATTCTAAATATAAGTGATGAGGTTTGCAAAAGAGATTATGCCTACATTAAATTTTAAGTTCTCAAGAGACACCAAGTTACCCCCCCAATGCGTTTCAATATTCTAGAATAACCAAGAATAATTGCCACAAAACTTTATTTTTAAAATGAACATCAGCCAAGTCGAGGCCTGCCACACTTTTTGTAATAATGAACCCGACGAGACAAATAATGCATCTCTTTGTGGAATGTCAAATAGCGGTAACATTTTTGGTCGCATTTTAGAAGCTGATTAAACAAAGAAATTGCTACAAGTTACGATTTTCAAAAGACACCCCGTTTAATCCTTTTTGCGAACAAAAGCAGAGAGTTAATGTTTACATTGATAACGGTCATAGCAAAATTTCATCTGTACAGGTCAAAAATCTTAAGAACTTTACCGAGTATATGCTGTTCGTAAAAACATGAAATAAAATATTATCTACAACGTAGTAAATACCGGGCTGTTGTTATAGGTAATCTACCCCATATTTCGCTAATAAGTGGCAAGAAGTCTGGCGAATAAAGTATTTGCTAACATTGATATTAATATAATAGCATGAATTATCTGTAAGAATAATTGAAATCATGTAATTGTTCAAAGTGTATTTTTGTTGAATGTATGTAAGAATGATTGTTCTTGTAAAACACTATGTACTTTGAGCCACATGTGCTAGCCTCTTATGTCTGTCAAATAAATAAAAAAAAATAAAAAAATACCAAATAATCCTTTGAACGTCCTTTGAAAACTGCCTACTGCAAATAATAAGGATTTATGGATTGGTTTGAGTGCCCAGGAATTTGTTTGCCTCTGCTAAATCATTGTTATTAGTTGCAGTCAGTTTACAAAAGAAGAGATTATGCAACATTCAACCCTGGATTATGGTTTTAACTGTCAACCTAGATGCCAAAACAGACACATGTAGGAATAGTCATACACTGTAGCTGACTGAACTGGGCCGTAAAGGTGTTAATGAGGTCTCACTTACTTTGAAATCTACTATAATGAACGCGGCGACTGGGCAACATTTTGGTTGTATTCCTAAAATTTTGATTAAAGGGACAGGTAGAGCCTTGTTAAAATGTCGATTTGTGTCACCTAATATTGCATACTCTATGTAATATGTAATCAATCAGACAAAACTTTGAAAGGGAAGGTACATTGTAAAACCGGTGCATTTGTTTTAAATTAAATGACCAAAGACGAAATTGCTTTGTACATTCAGATGGTGGGCCATGGATACGACGAAATTGAATAGATTTGGACGAAAATGTATGAAAAGAGAGTTAATTTTACTGATCAAATGTTGAATACAATTGACCTAAGATAACGGTGGAGCAAACGCATAGCGCATGCGCGAACCGGGAATTTCGAGATCCCGGAAGTGGATGTTTTGAGACGTAAACAAAGCAATGAAGCTCTACTGGCTTAGCCGAAAATATCACAAATTATTAATGTTTGAAGCAAGATCGAACTGAGATGAAGTTGAAAATAGAAACATACATGTTATAGCTGTGTGCTAATTTATTTACACGGCGAAATTGTATGAAATAAAAAGAAAAGAAATGTTTTTATACCATGTAGTACAGTTAAAAAAATGTGTCGAAAAAAGTGCAAAATTTTCGCCTTGAATTTTCAACCGAAAATCGCAAATCTCAAAGCCATTTTCGAAAATTTGGGCTTCAAAATAATACACTGCAATGCTAATATTGTCCTTAAACGCAAACCTCGTGCAACAGTAGCCTGCATTTTTTTAAGAGAAGTTCTGGATCAAAATGTGATGATGGCAGTTCTGCCAGGCATTGTAAAATGCACACTCGACGGTGCTATACGCGCGCGTGTGGATATGGAACTGCTTGTCATCACCGTGAGCAGTTTACTTCCGACGACGAAGCCTCCGGCCTCCTACTCCTTCTTCTACTGCTGATGACGAAATTGGTGACTGATTCATGGATTTCGAGGGCATTCTTGGACAGATCAAAAAGCCCAGTAGGCTGACTAGCATATCTCAAGTTTGGACATGCATCATATGATAGGCAATTGGCAGCTTATGACTAGCTTTGGTCTAAAGCATGCGTGCTACTTAGCCTTAGTGATAAAACTTCTAACTTTAAAGCCTGTAGATTCTATTCAGTCGATTGGAACTTCATGTGCTATAGTAACCATAGTAATACACCCATTACAACATATCTTTGACATACGCAGGATTCAGGGGCGGCGCCAGAGTAAAATCATAGGAGGGGCAAAACATCATGGGGGGGCGAAACATTACAAAATGAACTCATTTTGGTTAAAAACCCCTAATTTTTGCGCAAAAACCCTGTTTTTTCCTAAATTTGGAAAATCTCAGGGGGGCGGCTGCCCCCCTGCCACCCCCCTGCCACCCCCCTGGCGCCGCCCCTGGCAGGATTTATTTTGGGGTGGTGCGGAAAGGTCGCGCAAAGCCGCACGGAACCTTCTTTTAAAGGGTACACACACCATTGCAACGCGCCCTAAGACCCTTTTGTGTGTCCCTTAAATTGATATAGTCCGAGGAAATTTGTGGGTGCAAAGGGTGGAAATGGAGTACAAACTTTTTCTATCGATTGATTTTTGTTTATGAGGACTAGCAATAATTTTTTGGAGGGTGTGCAAATTTTCGTGCAGTGCATTTTCTAGAAATCCAATATGGCCGCTAAACCAACTGTCAAATTCATTCAAAGGGCCATAATTCTAGCTCTATATACAGTTTTAAACCACTTGGAATACACTGGACAGGTTCTTGATGTATTTGATCACAACATTACCATCAAATCCAATATGGCCACCCGAACCCCAAATCCATATGCCCGAAATCATCCAATTGACCTAACTTTATCAATATTTGTGATTATTTGTCTTCTGGGCTCTATACCCAGCAGGAACTCTTATCTGACATTTCCAAAGTTTCACTTGCTTAACCCATCAGATGGCAGCCAATAAGACGCCCCTTTTAAAGATCTTTAAAACCTACAACTGGCATATATTCATAATATATTGGCGGCCATGTTAAAATTTTACGTATGTTGTCAAAACAGAAATACCAGATACAAGTTTGTAATGATCAAAGACCTAGATCTCATACTTATTTAAACTTTTATATCGTATGGATGTGTAACTTAATACAATACAGATGTATCGTAATATATAGGTTTTAAAGAAGGAAAAAAGGCAGCCATATCGCCCCGTCTTAACAATTTTTGCATATACGAAACAAAAATACCAGAACAGTAGGTCAAATTATTGTCATACCTTCATTTATACCTTTATAAAGATTAGTTGAATGTAACTACTCATAATACAGATATAATATAGGTTTTTAAATATCTTAAAGGCGGCTATTTTGCCTGCCATCTTGAAAATAAAAATGTCTGGTTACAAGAATTCCAAATAATGGTCGCTAGTGATCCAATACATATATCTCATAGTGTAAAGCATAAAATATACATATAGACACTAGATACAAGCCTCTACACTGCAAAATGGGGAGAACACTTAACGTGTCTTGATGCATTCGAAATGCATTCTGAAGGTGTTAAAATAACACTTGCGGATTGTGTTCAATGGTAACAGATTTTGGACACCTGCAAAACATGTTTTATGTTTTCCGGACTAATCTGCCATATCCAAAAAAAAATAAAAGTATACGGCGGATTTAAGATCATTTTAATGATTTCGAGCGCATATTTGACTTTTGAAGCAGCCATATTTGGATTGTCTTGTGGCATTTAGTGATCCGACAAGAAGACTTATTAACACTTCATCGTGCTTAACACACCGGTGGACCGCAAAAAATTGTCTCTATCAGAAATACTTAAGGGATCTTTAGTGATTTTAGACATGAAGCAGCCATATTGGATTTTAAAAAATTGCACTGCACCAATTTTGCACACCTTCAAAAAATTATTGTTTAGGCTTAATGAACTAAATCTATCGATAGAAAAGTCTGTACTCCTTTCCACCCTTCAGGCTGTTTTCACACTTCCACCTGACTAATAGTCGGAAAATAGAGAAGGAGCACCGAGATCTCAGAGGCCATATATGGAACGGAATGATGTAAAAAGAAGCCCTCCTGCAAATGATGTGTTATGATCCCTTCTTTAATATTTCAGGGTCTATGGGTGTATCTTTCACATCTCATATTTTTTCTCCTCATATATTCGTTAGAACTTTTGATTTAGAAAAATCAGATATTATTTTCTCTTTCCGAAAAGGTACATTTTATTAATTCCGACCCTCAAATAAGATTTTAATTAACTAATTAAGAAAATGAGATTTGACCAAATGAGGGCGCTTTGGGAGACATGCTGCATTTAGCAATATGTCATTTAGCCTGTTTACTGGGCAAACTTTGATTATTTGGTGATTGCTGTGCAGAAAACACCAATTTATGAAGACAGCATGTGTGGTACGTAGGTTTGATACTATTCTGATACATTTGGGTATCAGTTAACATTTCGCATAAATTGAGCTACCATGGCACATGTATGTCATGATTATATTTTGTGGACAGTGCAGGCTGCACTAGTACTAGAAGATCAGTAGAACATGGAGTCTGAATTTTGATGCTAGCCTGCAGTGCAGTGTTGTGCCGAAATACCCGGTGCCGAATTAACCTACTTTCGGCAGTGCCGAAGTACCGGGCATTCGGCAGAAGAGAAGGGAAGTGGAAAAGAACGTGCTGTTCGCCTGTGTAGAGCACGTGTTTTACGCATTTTTCGTGATTTTATGGAAATTCTACAATGAAACTCATTAAAATCAGGCTTTTGGCATTTATGAACAAGCATGTATGTAATAGTAGACGTAAATACGAACTTGTAAATACAAAGCACCAAACATTCGACACACATAAGCAAGGCTGTAGCCGAATTCGGAAAGAATGTATATGTTATAGCATTGATATACATATGGCTCCCATTGTAAAGGTCCCCTTATTGATTAGGAGGGCTATTAGGGGTTGCAAAATGGTTTGGTTTAGGGTTGGGTTATAGGGGCCTATAGGACATAGGTTAAGATTAGGGTTAGGAATTAGGTTTGGGGTTGGTTATTCAAGTTGGGGTCCGGTGAGTACAAACATTGGGAGTTAGGACCTGATTTTCTACTTGAAAAATAGGGGTTATGTGATTCTATTTTTTTTTCTGATGGGGGGGGGGTCATGCTAATTAATTATTCAGTAAACCAAGCACCTATCTGCATATCAACAGTAAATCATATGATGTACCTAATTGTGTGTGTGGGATGGGTGTAGGTGTTCTATGCAATAGGGCCTTTGTAACTTTACTTTGGGGTTATGCAATTTTCCAAAAACATCTTTCAATTTCTCCGGCGCCCTCCCTTGTTAATAATGAAGAAAGGGCCCTAAAATATCTAGTTTAAAGATAATCTTGCCTGTTCCGAACGAGCTGAGTCAAATGAACACCGATTTGTGTCATCCGTGTCGTACAGCAATGACAAAAGAACTGAGTTACATCCCACCACCGCACCTGGAATAGGATCCTCTGTGCCGAACTACTGGGATAACCATTGTTTCGGCAAGTAACCCTGGCCGTGCGGCAGGGTAATGACGTAGCCGCCATTTTCGGCACGAATATTGCCGAAACACCGGGGCGTTTCGGCAGATATCCTGCGTACGGACAAGGTCATGCTGCAGAAGACCAGGGCGTTTCGGATACCCAGTGTTTCGGCGCAGCAGCAGTTATCAAAGTGCGAAAACATCATTTCGGAACACAAAATAACCATGTGCTTTCTGGGGTAATTATTCGTAGAGTATGAATTTTTAATCGAAAAAACTGCTATCATTAACACCATTTGACTAAAAATATTGATTTCTGGCCGCGATTTTGTCCGAAAATGACACTTTGGTGAAAAATGTTCCCCTACCAACTTTGAATGCTCACAGTCTACAAATACATAATATATACCTTTTTATGTTGATAAATCAGTTAAAGGTAGTAACTATGCATTTTGGATTAAGTATTTGCTTTTAACAATATTTCATAATTTGCATACCCAGAAACATACCAAATCTTGACATGTCTCCACTTCCTACCCCCTCATGACAACAAACGACATCAAAATTTAAGACTTTCGTAAAAAATTGCTTTGCACAATCAATCTCGGAAAGGAAGGGTCTACCGTGACGATTACTATAAGTCAATGCAGAATTTCATGAGCTTCAAATTGATACCTAAAACTTGGTTCATTAAGGTTAGGAATAATTTCCAAACAATACACAAAAATGTTTCCCCTACCCCTTGATTTTCCAGTGCACGAAAAAAATATTGTTTGTTCAAAAACTGGAAGAATGAGAAAACTAAAAGAGCAATAGGCTTGAACATTTAATCGATTATGCCCAAAGCGAGTCCCTACATAGTTATGGTATTAACTTTTTTTTTCAAATTTGATTTTTTTTTTCAATTTGCGGAATCCAAATTTCACCTTAAATTGGGTGTTTCGAGAACCTACGGAAAAAACCGAAAAGGGTGACATTGTTGAAAAGTTAATTGATTATGCCCAAAACATATTCCCACAAGAATATAGTATTAAATTGTGGTCAAACTATAAAATATTAGAGTATTTTTTTTTTCAAAACAAAATGCAATTATCAGCAAAAATACCATAGGTTTCTATGGGATCAGCATTGCGCAATACCCCAAAATGCGATCTTGGAATGCATCCAACATTTTGCATGTTTGACTTCAGATTTGGATTCTACACAAAATTTTAACCTAGAAAACATGTTATGTTTCATTGTTAAAGCACCTTCACATTTTTACACTTCTGGCAGCAAAACCTAGGTCGAATCTGAAACCATGTTGTAACCCCTTTCGTGGCAAAGTGAAAACAGTCCTTAACTGTATGAGATCTTATGCCTGGGGTGTACTGAAATAATAAAAAGGTACATGGGGATGTGAAGCTCATGGATCAGTTTTTTTGAAAGCAATCCCAAGCATGGGTCCTTTTTCGTCTGTTTGTCCAAAATGGGATAAAACATTCAAAATATTCCCATTTGTTTCATTAAAAACTCACTTGTTTTCAGTAGGGATGTGCGGCTTGGAAATGGCTTGGGAACTGATTGTTTCTCAAAGTATGGTCTTAGGAACTGAAATTTTGAGAAACGTGCAGGCTTTGGAAATGAAATTTGGCTAAATTAAGCTTCTGAGGCAAAAAAAATCCCAAAAGGGACCCTTATGAACTGAATTATGCCTCAACTGTAGAGGTGCGAATTGGGTGTCTTAGGGCAGCAATACCCGTACCTCGGGTTTGTTGGGTACCATTGCTCGTTCGGGGGTTTTGAAAGTGACCCCTATGTTACACACAACTAACTTCACTTATACACAGTAGTCTAGGGGGAAAAATGGCAACTTTGCGCTGTTTCGTCACATTTAAAACTCTCACAGAGGAATACAACAATCAGCCCAAAGTACAAGCTGAAAACACCAAATAAACTAAATTTTGAACATATGAGACCGGAAAAATTTTTAGTTACGAATCACCAAACTGGCCCGATGTCAGACCGGCAACCAGATTCTCTATAGTCGCCAAAGCTAGTATTTGCAAATCGATGTGAAATTCATGACCGCGGAGTAATGTCATCAAAATCAATGTCCAAATGCCGCTTAGTTTGGGAAAACATACCAGGTTACCATGTCAATCCTGATATTTCATCACTTTCTTAATATAACTAGGGCATTTTACAGACATTTTAAAGCACTTCCATGCCATGCAAGAAGTAGTCCACCCAAGAATTTTTATCCTTACGAAGCCAGGTAGTGGGTATTACCTATGGGGGCCCAATTTTCATGAAAACATACGGTGACAAAATACCTCAACGGGACCAATTTGAAATTAACCCCTGCGGACCTGGTTCTCAATACATGATAAAAGATAACCTTAAAATAGCCAATATTACAAGAAAAATGACACTTGCTACAACTACTAAGAAAATTACAAACTCGGGGTTATTTTGCTGATATGTTGGTTATTTTCCTATTTGTATGATTGAACAGTCACCAATCCCACCTGAATTTTGATAACCCTAGGGGACAGAACTGATCATTTGTGAATTTGCTATCCCTAGCGGTAGTCCCCGCATTTGCAGCTGGGGTGGGACAAAGTGGAATTTGGGTGGGGCAACGTAAAATTTCTAGAAGGGAACATATGCAATATGGCTTAAAAAAATCATAAATTTTTCATGAGATTCTCGAACAATTATGCAATTTTGTCTCAAAAAGTGAAATGTTGTATTTTTAAACGGGAGGAAGGGGGGGGAAGCCCTTGGGAATTGAGGGTAAGTCGGAAGTTTTCCGTAGCACCACTGTTTTCAAATAAATTGTAACTTTGGTCCCTAGGGGAAAAGATTAAATTTCTATTTAAAAAACTTAAAGGGCTGGTTCCAATGTATGTGTATGGTGTGCTCTACTTGATATGAGAGCCTGGCACTTGCACATACACCCCATCAGTACCGTGGAAACAATCTTGCAGTTTTGATGGTAGAACCACTGATGCATTTTGCAATGCCCTATTCATACTGTGCTAATATTGATGGTTAACCACTGAAATGGCAGTTTTTTGTTTATATCTTGGGAATGAAATGGATTTGAGAGCTCAAATTTCAGCATGACAATGCGTAAAAATACGGCCTTTCATCTGATATTAAAATCGACACTACTTCTGGGTAAATCAGGGGTCCGCAAAGACGATCGGCACACACACCTTTAATATTGCGATTGCATTCGGGTTTGCTATATCCCTGCAAGGTGTAAGGTCAGTGGTCAAAGACCAAAGCACTCTTTAAATGCTTAAAGGTGCAATAAGAGATTTTGGGTCATCCATATATTGTGTCATAATTATGTAGTGATTTCATTTTCATATATGTAGATAAGACCCTAGGGCCCAAATAGATTTGGCTACCGAATGCTTTGTAAGTTGAAAACAAAAGAGCCGACTATTATTGCTTAATTTCATTATAAAAAAAATGCTGAATTTTAATTTTTTAATTATCAATTTGTAATGAGTAAATAATTTCAAAAGATTATTTTGTACCAAAGAAAGTAGATTTCTCAGCTTAATCCTATTCACATGAGGGCGTATTGTGAATAGAAACATTCAATTAGTGCAAAAAATTGAGAATTTTACAAATTTAGTGACACAGTGAATGTGAAATCCTCGTTGCACCTTTTATAGATATTACCAGAATGATTTTCTATTAAATGGTTCCTTACTACTTCAGTAATTCAAGTATAAGTTACCATACAATGTATCTAATTTTCCTATATTTAAAAGATGACATGGGTAATTTTCTGCACATAACTACACACATTGACCAAACCTGTGTAATTAAATTATGTGAGCCGTATCAAAAAGTGCACTGACCTTTGACCTTTTGCCCCATATCTCTATTTCCAGACTGCATTGATATATAAAACCATTGACTTTTTTATCCTTGTGACCAACAACTCAATTGGGTAACTTTGTTATGTAATTTGTGCAACTTTAATTTTTCATAATACAGGGGATAGTCATTTTGTTTGAATTTTGGCGGCCATCTTGGATTTCATATGCTTATGTGACATTTGAGCAGGGAAGCCCTCTTGAATTTTGTAGAGGGGACCATAACCTTTAATAATAGAGGGGGCTTCTCTTTAGAGCAGAGGATCCACCTTAGCATGTGGTGCTCCCCTACTAAAAATGGCTATAACTCGAGTTACCTTTCGATTTGGAAAATACGGATTATATGACTACAAAGAGTAGAATTTTCTCTACACATATCAAATTTGCGATACCATTTAGGTTTAGATTTTTAGATATTTACTGATTTTATGGATGCCGTATTTTCACTGGTTCACTTCCGACTCTTAGCCTCGCATGAACCTTGTGTGTTCATACTCCGCTCACACATAGATTTCATTCAAATTTCGATGTGTTCTTTTCAAAATTGTCAGTACACATTCACCCTGTCTGCTAAATAAAATTTTGGTCAACAATCACGATTCCTAAAATATCTCACAATTTATACACAAAAGAGGTACTACAGAAGTGATATACCTCGGACGATTAGACTGTTTCCACCCTAATGGTGGTGTGTACCCTTAAGACCTAAGACTAAATTAAATTGTTTTTACACCTCGCACAAGACGTATATCTTGACGCTTGCGTAAAAGCTGCGTCACGTTATGACATCACTGTACGGAGGTAGAGAAATGGACTATGGTTGACTATCTTTAATTAACACATAAACAACATAAGTGGCCTGTATAGGCCTACATTCGAATGGGCCGTATTGGCTGTCTTCTTTAACCACCCACGCACGACGCCCTGGTATTATTGCGTGTTCACGCTGATAAATATTTCTCTATTCTATTGGTTCATTCGCAGCTTCCGAGACATTCTCGGTCTTGTTTCAGATGGAAAATATAACTTACGATATCCTTCACTTTAAAAGCTATCCCTGCAACTTTCATTTATTTAACTCTTCGGTGGAATCACTGGTATGTCACACCATAAACCCTAGTACTTATTTTATTAAAAAGTGTACCTGTGTACATAATGGACATATTCGCTGATCTTCTTTCTTCTTTACCACCCCACGCATGACTGCCCTGGTATTATTACGTGTTCACTTTGACGAAATATTTCTCGTAATAGGGAAAGCCCTTTTTACATGTTAACGCAATAATAGCACATTTTTAGAGAGTGCCCGCCAATTTTTTTTTTTTTTTTGAGATCTTTTGAGAGTTGTGCAAAATATAAAAAATAAACTATAATTGTGAACGTTATGCTCAAAATTGCATATTTGTTATAAAAGATAGAATTTGTAATCAGAATCGGGGATTCCCGATTGTTAAATATTTAACACTCCGACCAAGGGGGTTTACATAGGCCGCTTGTGCAAATTCTAAGGGTGGCCTATGCAGAAAATGAAAACGAAAAGAACAAGTGAACATTTGACAAGGACGCAAACAAAATTGTCGCCACCGACTATGAAGCTAGCAAGACTAATCGTGCTAAGTTTGAAATAGCTAAGCTCAAGAAAATTACAACTTTGTAAATTTTTGTTATACAGTATCCTATGGTACTTTTATACCATAGATAAATGTTTGCTACATAAAAACGCAAAATCCGATTCATCTCAACTTTGGAATTGAGCAAATAGGTCACTATGTTTAGTTCTAGTTGACTATTTTATAGTTGTTAGTATCCACACTAGAACTTCCTGCATTGTGATTAGTCTTTAAGAGACAATCTAAAATTATATTTTGATATGGTAAACATTTTCTTTAGAACAAATTAATATTTAGGGTTGCGGTTATCCGTTTTATTTACAAATAGGATGCAGACCCTAGTAGTAGTTGATTGCGGTTGGTGGGAAGGCAGAATGAGCCAGAAAGATGAGTGATTCATTGATGCAATGAATTTATTCCGTAACAAACTTGCTGTGTGAGATGTGCATGTGCGATGTGCTGTAGAGCGTGTGATTCTATTCAAAAAGCTCATTTGTATAATAAGGGACTTCTAAATGAAACCGCTACCACTATTGATGTGTTCACAGCGTTTTTTGTTGCATTCACCATGCGCTAGATTCAAACATACGCATTAATGTCAACGTTTTCAGAAGAACAACAATTCACAATGTTTTATAAGTATTTACAAGTTTTTCGCCCCTCCATCGGTCCACGGTGAAAAAACGGTAACACGCTAAGCGACTGAACTACACTAGACATCCCAGTAGTCCACTCAAATCTAGGAAAATAACTAGGTACACCTGGCAAATTGCGACCACAGAAGGTTATTCTTGCTGTAACTAGCATTAAAAGAGGGGGTGCTCCCCAAGCACATTCAAAAGGTAAAAACGTGAAGCCTTGCAAGACATGCTAATTTGCCTTTATCTTACGGACGTATACGCCCATACTTCGACAAAGCATTAGCTACATAATGCAGGTTTAGGGGTATTTTCCATTTTTCTGTTAGTATTTTGACATGTTTTGCATGCTATGTTATGGAACGCCTTTTGTAAAGTTGCTCATCATATAATTTGTGTGTGTACTGTGTGTGTGTGTGTGTGTGTGGGTGTGTGGTGTGCGCGTGTGTGTGTGTGGGGTGTTGGGTTTTTTTTTTTTTTTTTTTAAGGGGGTTTTTTAATTTGTGTGTGTGTTGTGTGTGTGCAGTAACATTTTGTAGGCCTATATATTGTAAAGATTGAATTATAAATATTTGTGTGTGTATGTTACATTTGTTTGTATATTATTGCTTGTGCACTCACCGTGAAAATTGAAGACATAACGCAACAAATCACAATCTGTGTCTGAAGCTATTCTAACATTGTGTGTGTATATTGTAGGGTATACACAAGCAATATAATACACACACGCGCGGCCTACGTGCACACCACAGAGTGTAAAAAACGTGCCAGTAAAAGTAAACGGGGTGAAATATAAAAACACAATTCATTAACACACGCATAATGCATATACAAGCACGTGTAATCTTACAAAACACAACCCTTAAATACACAAACACACACACACCCAAAACAAACAAACGAACAAACAAACAAACGCAAACACACCACCAAAACGAATACCACGCACCCATACGTTGAACAAAAACGGATGGTGTGTGTTACACAACAGCGACAATATACACACACAAGTGATTTAGGCCGCAAGATATGTTAATTGGTTGCAGGGTACAAGGTAAACTAAATTAAATTATTAATCGCAATGTATATCGGTGAACAATACAGGACGTCGTTAGATCTATAATTTGTACGACGTTGCGTCATACTAGTACCGAAAAGTTTCTTCATGTAACTACTCAACGTACCGTGATATGATTGCCGGGAATTTTGCTCCATATATGCCTCATGGAAACTGAGCTGAGGACCAGATGTTACATAATTAAGGGGATTGACAATTCCCGTGTACAAAGTCAGTTCAAAATGTAAGTTGTAAAAACTATGAACTGATGACTGCCAGACGTGTGTAGCTAGCCGAGTACACAGCAACCAATATGGAGTGTCTAGTCAGAGCAACCTCGGATACATTAAAAGGTCCCATGGCCAGATTGACTAATAGGCCTCGTCCCCAGAAGCCAGATTTTACCGGAAGTGGTTAACATTTTGGTATCAGAAGAAAGCTACTATTTTTCTCATTTACCCTGTGAAATCTTAGGGCCAAAGGATGTTTGGTTGGAAGTAATGAGCGAAAATGTACCCCAATTTGGTCGACCAATATTAATTTTTACACAGTACTCTATGGGGCTTACGAAATCACGTTTTCTGCTCGCACATGAAAACGCATTGAAATATCGCGTGAAACTTTTCAGGTGGGGTTTTTGGGTGAAGGTCAATCTATCAAGATGAAAACTTCATATCCATTAATCGGCCATCCCCCTTTAACCATTGTAACGGGATATGGGGAGGTCAATCGGTTATCTTGGCCAGACCTGCCTCCAGAACAACCCAAGCATGCAGAGAATACAAAGGAATCACCTGCGGGCCATGTTAGGAGCGTCTGTATCATGGATACACGCTAGTTCTGCTGAGCATAACCTTTTTGTCTTTCATTCATATTTTAACATTGGACATTATCGTAATATCAGCTAACGTAAAGGTTATGCCGCTGTACATGGATTTGGTATCAACAATAAGCAAATGCCAAATTTAAAGTCATCTGACATCGTCAAGATTTTTCAAACTTACCTCAACAGATCTACAATACTACAAACAAGAATCCACACGTTGTTTTGTTGACCAACAAACGAACGCGTGTCGACCTTTGACCCGCCAAACTCCGAAACTGGCAACCACTCACTCATGACAGTTTTAGGGAGTAAATAATTCGGCGCTGAAAATTCATCCAATTAGTACTTTTTTTCGCCGTTTGGATGAAAACAATGTGTGGATTCTTGTTCTGTAGTATTGTAATGCTACAGAGTCCTGTTTGAGGTAAGTTTGAAAAATCTTGACGATGTCAGATGACTTTAAATTGGCATTTGCTTATGTTGATACCAAGTCCATGTACAGCGGCATAACCTTTACGTTAGCTGATATACGATAATGTCCAAATGTTAAAAGATGAATGAAAGACAAAAAGGTTATGCTCAGCAGAACTAGGATACACGCGGCCCCGGATCAGCACACTAGCTTAAATCCTGACACCACCACAAGCCATTACCAATGACTTGTGGATACGAGCAAACAAAAACCTGTAGAAATAGCTGAAATGTTCAGGTGAACCAGGTCGCGGCATGCCATTGTATTCTCGCCATCCTTGGATGATTGGAGGGCAAACAAAAGTCCATTCAATATAATTTACCTTCCGTGCAAGGGCCTATACATCGGTATGTAATATCATTTAGATGTAATGTTTCCGACGCGACTCTACTCATCTCGGGACTACCTGTAGCTTCCACAAATAGACATAATAGACGTAGTATACGTTTAGATGGTTACTAGGTCTCTGTTCACACGAATTCAATTGACAATGACGTTGCCCCTGTGGAGATTGGATTTTTAAAAAGAACAACTTAAAGGCTGACTCAGAGATTTACTGAGGAGGGCGCCCTCAATTTCCAAAAAAATCGTGTTTTTTGCATGTACATAGTGCTTGTCATATACTAATCACTGTGTGAAATTGCTAAGCTTGCTTTAATCGAATTCCTTCATATAGAAAATCACAACTTTGTTTTAAAATTCCGGATCCGGAATTTTTGTTGGGATGAATTTAGTATTCTGCCACCACTTAAAATTCGGCACTTAA